>CABHPH010156138.1:0-24346 GCA_902168325.1 Peromyscus nudipes
ACCCTGTCCCCATCCCGGTTCCTGTAACATTTCACTGTCTTGGCCACTCTCCTTGCTCTAGTACTAGTCCTTTCAGGCTCCTGAACATACTTCATAGGTAATGATGATCCCTAGAGCCCTTCTCTGGACCCAGTGATTTCCTCCTCAACCCTCACACCTCTGCTGGAGTGGGGACTTACCTGGCTTACACCCTGTTTTCATGCATCTGGACCACGCTGCTGCCGGGTTTGCCCTCCAAGCTCTGTTCTCTCTTCAGAATCCTCCCCTGGACACTCACCCAGCTCAGATCCACACATATGAGGAATGAATGGGCTCCTCCAAGGTAAGCCCACCACCCTCCTGGATTGTCCACCCTGGTAAAGTACCTCTTACTCCTTATATGGTGAATGAGCAACTTCTGGCCACTTCATCTACCGAGTATCTCTTTGCTTTATCTCCCTCATTTAAACAGCTATGAAATCAGGTCAGGCCACTCTCACCTCTAGTGTCCTCCTTGCTGGTTCCCTGCCTCTGACCTTGGCTCTCTAACTCATTTTCCCAGCAGCTGCCTGGGTGACTTTCTGAAGCTCAAGTGCAATTGTGTCCCTCCTCTATCTAACGCTGGCACTGGCTCCCCATTCCTACTCCATTCAAACTCATCTTACCAGGGCAGAAGGCCCAAGAACTACATCCCAGGCAAACTGAACTGCTTTTCATTAATAGATGTGGCTCCTAACCTTTGCCAGGGTCATCCCTGCTGCAGATGATGATGCCCCTACTTCCCTTCCCACTCTAATTCCCTAGCCCATCCCCAGCCAACTGAATCAGATGGCACTCAGCTCTCACGCCACCTTTGTCAGGAAGCCCTCCTTTACTCTCTGTGGCTGGGCAGGCTCAGATGCCTGCTGTATGAATTCTCACAGCATCTTGTTCTTAGCACTCTTACAGTTCTTAGCCCTGGCTTATAAGGCACACTGACCTGTCAGCCTCATGAGAGACTGGTCCTTTGGTTCACTGTTGTGTCTCCAGCCCCTAGCACCACAACCAACTTGTTCATGGAAGGTAGGTGAGAGGCACAGAGGGGAGTGGGTATGAAGGGGCTAGGAGGTCCTGGCTGGATCACTGGCGGAATATTTGTTCACACGGTGTGAAAGGTGCCTTGTGATTGGTTTAATATAGAGCTGAATGACTGCTAGCTAGGCAAGAGAGGTCAGGCGGGACTTCCAGGCAGAGAGAGGAACTCAGGGTTAGAATCTAGGCATGCAGAGATACAAGCAAGATGCAGAGCAAGTTGTATGTACAGAATGGAGGAGAGGTAAAAAGCCATGTGGCAGAGACCTGTTTAATAGAAACATGTTAATTTAAGTTATAAGAGCTAGTTGGGAACAAGCCTAAGCTAAAGGCCAAGTTTTTGTAATTAATAAGTCTCCATGTCGTTATTTGGGGGCTGGCAGCCCCAAAGAAAGTCCGACAAGAAAGACCAATGACTTTGGGAAGATGACTAGACACTGGAACCCAAGTGTATAGTCCACATGTCAGCAGCTGCCTTGTCAGCCTGCCTTGCTGACCTGTTCAGAAACATGCCCTTGGCTCAGTGTGATTCATCTTTCTGCTACACTGAAACTTTACAGGCAAATTTACAAAGATAAAGTAAAAATGATGCATGATAAAAATTACCCTACAAGTGGGGATAGTGAACAGGGGTGGAGGAGGGTAACAACAGAGTGTAAAGAACCAGACGTCACACTGTGACGGAGCACTCTTTAAAAGCACAGAGCCCCCAGGCAGTGATGCCCTGTGAAAAAGGCCGGCACACAGGACTGAGTGTAGTTGGAGCAGTGTCTTAGAAGCACCATGATGACTCTCCTTCTGCTCATCACAGCTGCACTAAGATAAAGTTACTTAGTCAAGTGGCTCTCCACAAGTGAGGGGACTCCAGAGCTCCACCAGGAGCAGGCAGAAGTGACCAGGATCTCTGGTAGGGTGAGAACTGAAAATTCACTTTATTTTTTTCCCTACCTGGTTATTTATAAAAGAATGGAAGTGCATTGTAGGAATTATTCAAATATATTTGAAATTTAAAATGATGGTCACCATCAACAACACCTTTGTTAAGATCTTGGTTTGTCTTCCATCTTTCTTTTATGCATGCACATATTTTTATGTAGCTAAGGTTACCACATATGTAGTCATGTAGTATATTCTTTCCTTATTTAAAATATCTGAAACATTTTACATGCCAGTAAAGTGTCTCTGTAGATCATAATAATTGCCCTAACTGACTTTAACTTCTGACTGAACCAAGTCCTTTTCCCAGACAATGAAGTTATAGAAATTTCATTCAGAAAGAACAATTATAGTAGATCTAACTTCTCATGTCTTCAGGGACTGCAACCTAAGTTTAAAAATTACCTAACTGGAAGTAAAGAACCAAGCAATCTATTCCCACCCTCTCTCAATCACATGATGTGGGCCCTACCTGATAGAAATGCTTTGTGTTTTGAAGTTCAGAGTGATTCACATTATGGCTCCTCACTAGGAGTGTAGATTTGATGTAACTGCTCCAGTTGATGGAGGAGCTGACTAAACACTGATGCTTGGGTAGCATCTAGAGACCATGGAGCACAGCTCCCACCATGTGCTAAGCACAGTTAAAGATGCAATAGTGTGGCAGAAGCACTCATCCCACAGTCCACCTGGTCCCTGTGCAGGGATGCCTCACAGGGAGAGAAGAGCAGTATGGGAGCCTGAGTCTCCTCATCCTGGCTCCCAGCAATTCTGGGAAGCATCTCTAGAAAGGATTTGGCTTTGCCATCTCTAAAATAGTGAGGGTTTATCTTGTTGAGGCTACAGAGGTGGATGTAAACCTCTGCTGGATAAGCCATTCCGCCCTCACTGTCTGGCCAAGGACAGTTAGAGGGATCTTAGCACATGCAGAGACAAGCCATTTTCTCCTGATTGGACAGTAAAAAGCAAAAGAGTGCAGCTAAGACATCATTTTTAAAAATAAAAAAAATCATGTTTAAAATTTACATCCTAACACTGTCTGGGAAATTTCAAATGATGCTGACTTTCTCATGACTGACTTGAAATTTTTTAAAACTATCATCTTGAAAATATCATGTGCTTATTAATTATTTGTGTGTTTGGCATATGAGTACATATATATATATACATATACATATATACATGCATGTGTGTATGCATGACTGTAGAGACCAGAGGTCATGTCTAATGTATTCCTCTATTGCTTTCCACCTCATTTTTTTGAGACAGCAACCCTGGGGCACACTGACTGGCAAGCCAAGCTGAACATTGAGCCTACACACCCTCCTATCCTTACCTCTTCAGCTCTAGGATCAGAGGCACATGGACAGCCCTCTGCTTACATGGGTGCTGGGATATGAACTCAGCCTTTTGTGCTTACACAAGTTCTTTTAAAGATAGCTTGAAACCCAGACAAATTTATAAAGGAAATAAAAATCTCCTCCTAACTCACAAACATCTACTCCATCTTTCAGGATGCTCATGGAGTCTCAATTTAGTGTGCTTCTCGCCACATAACTGGGACCACAGTATATTAAAGTAATATTCGACTTATCTTAAGAATTTCCAATATCATTTAAAATTCCTTATAAGCATTCTGAATAGCTACACCCCATTTCTTTAAAAATGTTCTCAAACGCTTGGTCATTTAGGAAAAGATGTGTAAGTTCTGCGATGGCTTTCCTTTCTCCTTCCTATTTGACATTTCTTCTGTTAACTCTTAAATCTCTAACTTGAGATCTGACTTTCTTTCCTGGTTCTGACCCATCTTCTTGTCCTGGTTCCAGGCCTACCTTTTCAAGCAATGCTGGCTGCACCTTGGTGTCAGGTCCTTGGGCCTCTGGATGGACATAACAGATGCTTAGCATGTTCTCTTTCAAGGTCTCTTCTTCCTCACTTCACATCACATTGTTCATACTTCTCTCACCCACTTCCCTGATATCAGAATCCCCCTGGGCTCTGTGGTTGTCCCATTACATTCCAGTATTAACATTTACAACCCGAGAGACTCTCTGTACTAGCTTGTCTTCTAAGAAACACTGATTAACAAAAGCTTGAGGAGGAAAGGGTTTATCTTGCTTATGTGTCCCTGTGATCACAGTCCAGCATGAAGGGAAGTCAGGACAGGAACTCAAGGCATGAGACTGAAAGCAGAGACCATGGAGCAACAACACTGCTTAATAGCTTGCTCCTGTAGCTTGCTCAGCTTGCTTATACATCCAGGACCACCTGCCCAGGGGTGGCACTACCCACAGTGGGCTGGGCCCTCCCACATTAATTATTAATCAAGAAAACAAACCATAGACTTACTTAGAGGCTTAGAGTTTGATTGAGGCTCCTCTTCCCAGATAACTCTAGCTATGTCAAGTTGACAGAAAGCTACCCAGAACACTCCTGTTCCTGATGACTCACTTACCTGCACCTCCCCACTAAGTCTGGCAAATTTAGCAAATAAAAATATTTATGTCATTAAAACTGAATTCTAATGAATTAATAATCTTCCTCAAATTGCCTCTTATGCAATCTTTGGAAAAATCTCATGCTAGTAATTATTGTTTCTATGAAATTCAAAATGTTCCTGGAGGGTCTTCTCCATTCTTGCTGAGTACACCATAACACTCCTTGTCTCTGTCATCAGCCACAGTGACCTAACAGTCTGCCTGATCCTCTGTCCTACTCATTAGTGCTTTTGGATCACAGCTCTAACTATGTCATACCTCACTTGCCAATGACTGGTTTCTCACAATGACACATCTAACTATGTTGTACCTCACTTGCCAGTGACTGGTTTCTCACAATGACACAGTACCACCCACAGCAGCCCTGATGCATCATGTAGGTCCTGTGCTTTATCACAGTCCTTTGGGGCTCTTGGTTCTAGCAGAGATGCTGGTTTTGAGGTTATATCACCCACCATACTCCCCACGGCTGACCCATGCCCTACCTCACCTGACCACATCTGACTCCACCTTTCCAACCACCACCAAGGCAGAGATCTCATGGCCTTATCTGTCAATCACTAGGGAAGTTCTCCTACTGCATCACGAAAAATAGTGGGAAATATTGAAAATGAGCAACTTCATCTAGTTGAAGCAAAGATCATAAAAGGCCCCCGCTTTGGGGTTCCTGTTTCTTTTCCTTCACCATGCTCATCACCTTCCCCTACTCCACAGCTAAGGTTGAAGATGTCAAGCCACATGTGAAAAGACAATCAAGGCTTAGTGGCCCTGACAGGGTGCAACAGGGCTAGCAAAGCCTTGTGCACACTGAGGCAGGAAAACCCTGACCTCACAGAAACATCTTGGCTGACTCCACTCACACTGGCCTGAACCTGCCACTCACATCCCCCCACAGTGTCCCGTGCATTTCTACCCCCACGCCCAGCCTACCACACTCTTTGGGGCCTCCCAAGCATTGATTTCTGCCTCCTCTGTGAGCATGTACTTGCCAGCTTGCTCCAGAACTACAGAATGAGCCACTTGTGCTCATTGTCACTAAGTATTTGTCTCAGATCAATATAACATTCCTCTAAGACAAAGGCTTTCTTTCTTTTTCTGGAGAAGAGAATGCCACCATGATCCTCTATGACAGCAGAGGCTGCCTTGATATCCAACCAACAACGATGGCCCAAAGAAGCTCTGTATGCAGGCAAAGGCAAGGTAGCCTTCCAACTCAGCAACAGAGGGAAGGTGTCTTTTAAAAAGTTCCTCTGTGAGAAAGCACTAACCTGCATGCTTAGCAAGGACTTCCATGCGATCCTCAGGCCCCAGGGACAGGACTGGAAAAAGACCTGTGCCTAGTAGGTGAGGCCTTCCCTGCACTTACCCCACACTGTTCTCCCACCCCATCTGTGGGCAGGCTCAGGGTCATCCAGAGATTGAAAATGGTTTCCTCTCTCTAAGAACTGTGCCTGCATCTGCAAGAAACATCATGTGCCCATCTTCTCTCCCATCATCTTCCCCCCTCCTCTTCCCTTCCCCCCTCAGACATTGACTCTCCAGCATCCACGGGAAGTCATTCCCTAGTCCTTACCATCACACTGCACTAGCTTTACCACTCTGCTGCCTCTGAGCCCAGGCTTCCCACCAAACTTCCACCACCTGCCCCTTTCTCTCAGACACCCCTCCTGGCTCCTCTCCATGCCTCTACATGCGTAGAATCAACGTTTTCACACCACTCCCTGTCAAAAACTCTCTCTGGACCCCTCATCCCTATAGGAAGAAGTCCAGATGCTTACCCAAGATCATGAGGCCTTTCACAGTCTAGCCTTTGCCTGCTTTCATTATCCCATCACTTTTCTACTTATTTATTTTGCAGTGTGGCTACCAAACCCAGGGCATCACAGCACAGAGGCAAGCTCTCTCCCCAGCCCCTTTGCCTGCTTCCAACTCTATTCTGTCCAGGAAATAGCCCCTGCTACCTTCCATGGCTATGTGCTTGATGTCAAAAGGGACCTAGGCTTAGAAAACAGAGGGCTACACATAGTACAGTCCGTGGGTTTAGGAGACACTGGGAGGGAGGCCTTGGGGACTCAGCCAGTTTGGTGGAAACTTCTTGGAGGCCACAATTGTGTCCTCCTTCTGCTCTGAGATACAGCCTGCCCTGAAGACTTCTGTCACACCTGTTAGAATCTAAACAAACAAAACAAACAGGACAATCATGATGAAAACATAAATGAAGCACTGAGATGGGAAACCCATACAACTGATTTGATCCCAGTGAAAGGAGCACCTACAAACACAGCCGGCCTCAGCCCCATGGGGAAGCTAGGCTGTAGCTCACTCGTGTTGGTCGGTCACAGAACAGCAACATAACAGACGTGCAGACGCAGGCAGAATGCGTGGCAGAAACCAATACCTGTGCTTTTCATTCCATCCGCTTTGAAAAGGATCTCACTGAAAGCTCTAACAAGAGCCAATGCAATGGGGCAGGAGATAAAGGAACATGTCTGGCAACCTGGGCTCGACCTCTGGGAGCCACAGGGTGGAAGGGAGAGAATCAACTCTGACCTATAGGCACCCCATGGGATGTGCCTCCCACTACACACAAAATAAAGAAATAAATGTACAACTCTGATGAATGAGATGCACATTTTACAGGCTGTCCAATCCCAAGTGATCAGCCCTGGACACATGTATAGATCACCAATGCTAAATGGACTCGGTAGGTGGTATATATGTATGCATGTATCTATGTAGCAGTAATGATTAAAGAAGAGAACATGAATGTGGGTGGGGGGAATATAGAGGGGGTGGAGCAGGGGAGAGTAAGATAGATGCAGGGCTCCTTTATGACATTCTCAAAAAATATTAATTAAAGAGCTAAAAACAATAACCACAGGTAGAGGAGGAATTAGTCTTTACCGGGGATGAGCCCTCAACTGGTCATTGAATACCAAATGGTAAGCCAGGAAATGCATGCACACAGGAAGCACTGAACAGATTCAGCAGGTCCTACTTCTATGTTTATTTGTTTACATGCACATGTAACAACAATGGTTAAAGGCCAAGAACAGGGAGGGTTGGCATGAGAGAAGTAGGAGTGAGAAGAGGAAGTGGGGGATGGTTTAATTAAATTAAAAATAAATAAATATCACAATAAGGCAAAAATGCATATGCAAAAAGCAAAGAGACTAAATTTGAGAAGCCAATGACTTCTAAGAGAATTCCAGAAGGAAATAAGGAGATGTCACAGCAAAATTAAGGCAGAGGAGGGATCATAATAGAGTCCTACCTAGTATGATCATTGTCTTCATAGGACAGCATGCTTTCAATCAGAGACTGTCGTAACTCATGGGGCCACACTTTCAAATTGTAACCTCTGATCATGTCAAGAAATGGGTGTACTAGGTGCCCATGCTCATTTTTTTCTAAACGAAAGAAAACAGACGCTAATAGAAAACATTAGGCTGCGTTTCCCACAGCCCGGTGCACACTGGATTTTACATGTCACTGTGCATTCTTCAGTTAGCAATGTAATTAGCATTTTATATTGTGGCTGCTGTCACAAAAAGTCTAGAGGGTTTTAGTGAGGGGGATTCTATTTTGGGCACATGCTGAGCCTGCTCAGTTATGAATACTGACCCTTCTCCTTGTTCTTGGATTCTGCACTAAAATTAAACAGAAAATGGGGATGGGATAGTATAACTGAAGGGAGGAACCACTCCAGCAGGTTGGAGACTAGAGACTGAGGGTGGGGGCAGCAGAGTTCAGCATTTTCCCTACAGCCTCCTGCTTTGGCACTGGCCGAGTCCCCGTCTCAGTGGAACACCGGGCACACAGCACTGCTCAGGAGCTACTCATCCTACAATCCTGCAGAAGCACTCTTCATCTTCTCCATCACAGAGTGGCAGCCTCGAGAGCCAGTCCCTCCTCCTGTAACTCTTGAGGGCCGGGATAAGGTTTAGTTACTACAGCACCCTGCTCATGACAGCACCTGTTCAACAATTCTGGGCAAGGCTAAACTAGAGGGCATCAGAGGACAGTGACGGTCTAGTTCTCAGTCCCATTTGATGCCCGAACCCTTTGTAAGAAGAAACTGATTGCAGTTCATTGAGCAAAAATTACTCTCAGGAGAAAGGAATTTTAAAAAAGGTCCAAGTGTGTTTCCAGGGAACAAACAGCTTGGAATGTTGTATGCCTCGAGGCCCAAAGGACAGGTCACTCAAAGAACTTGTCACGTCCTTTTATAGAATAAGAGTCTCCTGGCAAGTTATTTAGGATAGCGAGCCTGGACCTACTTTTGGGGTCCAATCTGGCTCTTGGGAAGCATAGAAGAGGCTTTTTCTAGCCTGGACATCTTGAGAACAACCAACATTTTGAATTCAAAGCTGCTGAGCTATATTTGAGGTCCAACCACACTGCTAACTGGAGCAGGCATGATGCCCAGAAGGCTAGATTTGGAGAAGCAGTAAACCAGTCAAATCAACCAGGTTATGAGGCTGCTGCCTTGTAAGGCCAGCATCAGTGGGGAGGAGGAAGAGGTGGTGAGGTGTGGTCATTTGCCCTCTTCATCTCTCTTCAAGACTCCTGTCCCTCCATGCCTGAGTCTATAGTGCAGGTGTCTGTGGCAGGGCATTAAAAATCTCTGATCATTATTCTTCCCCTCCCTTGCAACCCAATTCCTCATGTTCCCATGATGTCTTGATGGTGTGTGTGTGTGTGTGTATGTGTGTGTGTGTGTGTGTGTGTGTGTGTGTGTGTGTTTTGGGGTCAGGTAGACACCTGTTGCAAGGGAATCTCCCACAAATCTGCAAGGATTACCCCAGCGAAGACGCCTAGCAATAGTGGATAGGTAGCCTGAACTGGCCCTCTCCTGTGATCAGATTGGTGACTACCCCAATTGTCATCAGAGAGCCTTCATCCAGTGACTGATGGAAACAGATGTAGAGATCCACAGCCAAGCACTGGGCCAAGATCAGGGAATCCTGTTGAGGAGAGGGAGGGAGGATTATATGAGCCAGGGGGGTCAAGGTCATCACAAGGGAACCCACAGAAACAACCAACCTGGGCTCATAGGAGCTCACAGACTCTGGACTTACAGCCAGGGAGCCCTCTACATCTGTGTGACAGTTGTGGAGCTTGATCTACTTGTGGGCTCCTAGTGGTGGGAGCAGGAAACCGAGTCCTCATTCGGGGTTGCCTTGCTCAGCCTTAATACAAGGGGCGGGGAGGGCTCAGTCCGACCTCAACTTGATTCGCCACGCCGTGCTTTGTTGACACCCATGGGAGGCCCACTGCTTTCTGAACAGAAACATAGGAGGAGCGGATGGGGGGTGGAGGGAGGAGGGAATGGGAGAAGAGGAGGAAGGGGAACTGTGGTTGGGATGTAAAATAAATGAATACATTTGATTAATAATAATAAAAAATCTCTGTGCATGAACACACAGGTAGATAACACTAGGACTCAGGATGGATTTCCTGAAGGGTAAATGGTGAGTGACCTATGGGGAAATTGGTGCAAGAGACCTGACCCCAAAAGGTTACCTCAAATCCAATTTCAAGATTGCTCAGCAGTTTCTCTTAGTTGTGCAAGAATCCTGGCTCATCCAACGCCCTCACTGGTGAATCCTGGCTAATCCAATGCCCTCATTGGTGAATCCTGGCTCATCCAATGCCCTCACTGGTGAATCCTGGCTCATCCAATGCCCTCACTGGTGAATCCTGGCTCATACAATGCCCTCACTGGTGAATCCTGGCTAATCCAATGCTCTACCGGTGAATCCTGGCTAATCTGATACCCTCACTGGTGAATCCTGGCTAACCCAATGGCCTCACTGGTGAATTTAAAGGCAAGGATCCCTTCCTTCAGATACACTACAACAACGTCTTCACTGCTCCTGCGTCTGGCTCACAGCCTCACTTCTCTGAGATGAGGGAGCAAGGAACAGCAGGATTAGGCTGTTAGGCTCCATGGGCGCCATGGTATCCAGCAGACAAGACAGACTTTAGCCCCAACCCAGAATCTAAAGGTTCCCCTAGCCATCTGCCAGGACATGCTAAAGGAATATAAATCACCCCTGGATTACCCTGAGCACGTTATAACCAAGAGAAAAGGTTGGCAAGGTACCCAGGAGTGAGAAGGAAACCATGTTTCAGGTACTCCAAAATCAGACAGGAGGAAATTAGGCTTTAAAAATATCATCCATCTCTATAGGGCCAACCTCCTCATTCTAACAACAGTGTAGCTTCATCTCACCCATCTCAGTTTTCTAAAATCAGTCAGACATTGAACCTAAAACATACATCCACAAATTGCAGCAGAACCAGCCACGTCCAGGGCCCATGCATTCCATTAGCCATCAGTAGGATTTGTCCAAACACTGGGCAGGAGTAGAGAAGTTGTGACCGAAGGATGCTGGGATGGGGCTTCACAAGTCAGGCGGGAGCAGTGTGTCTAAAGCCAAAGGGATGCTGGGATGTGACTCAACTACTATGAAGATATTTCCTTAACCTCACTCAACTCTGTCTCACCTAGAAACTAGGAATAATAAAGCCATTTTGCAGGATTACTGTAAGGATTAAATGGGGATCCATCTGCACTCCACTGGGCACCAAGCAGATGCCCATAAATGGTGATTATACTGGGGATGGCTTGTGCCCTTAGGACATGCCCACTGAAGAGCTATTCTGTAGCTGCCTCAGAAAGTTTCTCCAAGGCCACTGATGGTCAACCTCTCAAATGCCGCCATGTCCCCCATGCCCCCGCCCTTCCCCCCACACTCCTCACAGCTGTGTATGGTAAACTAGCCTTCCTGTTATCCAGTGAGAAATCCTATCACCCCACCGACTTCTCCCTCTCCTAACAGCAAACCTGCCATTGGATTCTTTAAATCCTACTGTATACCTCACCTCGATGTGCTTCTCTCCATCTGCCACATCTTAGTCCATTAAATCTCCAGATAACACGGCTCCAAGCTGCTTTCTCTGGCCCTGCAGTCCAACCTTGGCCTGCTGTCATTTCAAACCTACAGACCTGATGGGCCCTTCCCTGCTTCCAGTTCACCATCGCTCCCCCCGCAGGTAAGATCTACATCCTTGAATGTGGTTCTGGAGCCTTTGGTTCATCAGCTCTCTCCCAGCTTCATCTTCCACTGTGGCCCTTCCGTGTGCCCATGCCACACAAAGTGACTTGTAGTTTACCCCCGTGAATCACACCTGCCTCTGTCACACAGGCTTCCACCTCTTTTTGGAATCCTGCCTTTACTCTGCTCTGTGCTAACTCATTCTCAACTCTTCGGCTTCTTCTTGGGTGTCATTTCATCTTGGAAGCCTTCTCGTTTGAATCCCAAGTGAGATGCCCCTTCTGCTACATTCTGGATGATCGTTTGTTTGTTCATTTTTTCCAGTAGCCTGTAGCCCTTGAGGAGAAAACCCCAAGAGTCTTAAACAGCAATTGGTCCAAAGTAGGCACTCCAACATTTACTGGATGGATGAATGAATGTTAGAAATGAGCCTGCCCTGAGGAACAATCTCTGGTTAAAATGGCTGTCCAGCAACCAAGACAACCCCAAGCATAGGACCAAGAGTGCATTGAGAATGGGCAGCACGTACCTAGGATGGCCACCACCTCGTCATCCTGGATCACCTCCAGGGAGCCTGAGACCACGAAGCAGAGGCTGTCCACACTCTCCCCAGCATGATAGATGAGGTCTCCCGGGGCGCAATGCACTGTCTGGAACTCCATGGCCAAGGCCCGCAGGCAGCCATCACTGGCCAGCCGGAAGGCAGGGTGTTCCTTGAACACTTTGCGATTCAGGTGCACACAAATGTCAGCTCTCATGTCCTTGGGGCAGATCTGCAGGACCTGGCCAGACAAGGAAGAGACAGTGTGAGGACCGTTCCACAGCCTCCTTCCCTCAGTACCCTGAGCAGAGGATAGCGCCCAGGAGACCATACTGTACTCTTATGCTTCAGTGTCTAGATTCTAGATCAATCTGCGGAATGCTTCGGATACAGTTCTGAAAGTCAGGGCTAGGAGTGTATCGGGCATGAGAAAGGCCTCTCTGAGGAAATGGCGTTTCAACTGGCAGATTCAGAATGTGTCAGAGTGAACCTTGTGGAATTAGAACATTCCAGTAGGGTAACAAAGGCTCTGTGGGCCTGAGCAATCATCCACCCAAGTCAGGGGGAGGGCTAAGAAATCATATCACGCAGAGAAAACACTGAGCATGTGAGACGCTTCTGAGTCACTGATTGTGACCAGGGACACGGATCAGGGGACAGATGTCAGCTGGGATCCCTGAGAGGAATCACAGAGCTCTGACCCTGCGGGAGACAGGGACAGAGGGGTCAAAGGGAAAGATGAGGGGAGCCTGAACTGGGCTGGTTCAGTGCAGCCAGCAAGAAGTGGGTTTGCTCAGAGTACATCCACAACAAGCAAATCAAATACATATACATATGTCTAAGGGGTACAGCATGATATTTTGACATGCATACAACACAAGAAAAAAGTAATCAGTATATCCATCCCTTTAAATATTCGTCATTTCTTTGTGTGGAGAACATTCTAAACACTCTTTTCTGGCCGTTTGGAAATCAAACAGTAAATTGGTTAAAAAGTACAAAATTACAGGTGGGGAGAAACAGCCCAGCATTCTATAACACAATGGGGTCACATTAAACTACAGAGTGTATTCTGATCATACAGCAGGCATGACTTTCTGATAGGGTGAGTATGGGCCGGTATTTAAAGAGATATATTTACATGAGACCTGCTTAAGATCAAGCCAGTCAAAATTCCAGTGTTGATGGCAGAGGTGCTCCTGAGTCCCCGCCCTTAGCTGAGCAGTGACTGGTACTTGATGGTTGCGGGGAAGGAAGGGAGACTCACTCTTCTTTGGGAATGTGCTCATTGGTAGGTAATCCATGCCCCAGTAAACAGCCTCACCATCCATTTACACACGGTCCCTACTTAGTTAGACTCAGTGGGATGATGATGATGATGATGATTAATAATAACAACAGCAACACACATGAAGTTGAAGGGGAGAGAGGTTAGTGGGCCTCAGGGACAGTTAGAGGGAGGTAGTTGGGGTAGATAAGAAACATTACACACATGTATTAATTTTCAAAGCACAAATACACTTTACAAAAATGAGATAGGTAAAGTCTCGTTTCCTGAGAGCTTGCTGTCTGCCAGGCATGGCTCAGCAAGTCACCTACCCAGTTAATATCTATTTGCCAAGCATCCATGATGCACCAGGCACCATTCTAGGCTCTAATAATGTGGTAGTTAAAAACAAGTAGCCAGTTGGGGCGGTGGTGGCCACACCTTTAATCCTAGCACTCGGGAGGCAGAGGCAGGCGGATCTCTGAATTCGAGGCTAGCCTGGGCTACAGAATGAGTTCCAGGAAAGGCTCCAAAGCCACACAGAGAAACCCTGTCTCAAAAACAAACAAACAAACAACAACCAAAAAGTAGCCAGCGGTGGCAGCACATGCCTTTAATCCCAGCACTCAGAAGGCAGCAGGCAGATCTCTGTGTTCAAGGCCAGCTTGGTCTACAGAGTGAGTTCCAGGATAGCCAGGGCTACACAGAGGAACTTGGTCTCAAAAAAAAAAACCAAAGAAAACAAACAAGTAGACAAAAATACCTGCTCTCATGGAATTTACTGTATGGTAGGAGGAGGCAAATGACAAGCAAAATAAATAAAACTTGGTAGCCATCGCTGAGATCAAGGAAGACAGAAAGGACAGAGAACAGGGGCCTATAACTTTACACTTGAAAGTGTGTTTGCTAACTTGGTCCTCATAGAAACTCTAGGATGTGCTTTTAATTCTATCAGTTCAGATGAGAAGCTGAGACACAGGGAAGCCCAAAGTTTCCCAGCCAGCAAACAGCAAATCTTGGCTTTCACATTAGGTAGCTTGGCATCAGAGCCTCGTTACAGCCTAACCAACTCCTCTGCCAGGCAGTTCTGCAGAGCTAATGGGTTGCAATTTGACTTGCAGCATCCCCACCCTCACCCATGTTACTGAGGAGGAAACCCAGAGCTTTGCACATGCCAGACAGCCACTCTACCAGCTGGGCTATGTCCCTAGCCCTGACTGGCACCATCTAAAAAACAAACTAGGAACAGCAAGCCATGTGGATCTCATTTTTTTCCTAAATAATTGAAAAATTGCCCAGTTTTTCAGAGCAAGAGATATTTCTGAGGACTAAGTGTTTGCAAGAAACCGCTGCATGGCTTTTTACAGCAAGCCTTAAGGAACCCAACAGGACACCTTCCGGTGGTCTTTTCCAGAGAAATCAGCAGTACTTTTAAAATATTTTTTCATGTTCTAGTCTGTGAACCAAGTAGGGGGCATGGAATCAATGTGATCGTTCAGTGGCTACTTCTTACGGTGCTGGGGGACTTTGCAGACCCTGTTCCTGTCTTAGCACCAGACACTTGCCTCTGTATCTGGGGCTTCTTCACCAGCCTCTCCAGATCAGCTCTTGCCCTGGATGGCTTCACTCCCTCCCTTCAGTGTCTACATGGAGGTGGAGCAGTGAGAAGAGGTCACATGACTGAAACCCCAGTTACTTAGTAGTAACTTAACCACTCTGTGCTTTAAACACTGACTCCAAAGCTAAGGGAAGTTGCACCCATCTGAGATACATCCCTGTCTCTGGATATCTCTGCATTCCTGTTCTGGGCTGTGGGATGACCAAAGCGTGGGTGTCTCTCTGGGAGAATGGAGGGAGGAGAGGTGGAGGTATAAAGCCATGGCCAAGGGATCACGACAAACAAGACTGCTGCAAAAGTGCTGATCTGAGGGTTTTCTCCGTGTGGATCACAAGCCAGTGGGGATGCCCATATCATGTCCAAACAGTGCCCAATAGCAGAACCAAGGTTAGTTCTCCAGGTGCGTGCGCATTTAAATATTTGATTCCCTGATTTGGGCTCCCACATAAGGGTCTGACCAGCAGGTAACATCATTTTTAGGGCACCGATTCCAGAATCATGGAGAAGATGAGGTTGGGAGGGGGGGGCTGTCTGAAGAGGACGAGGGCAGACTCTGGGCTGTGCAGCATCTCCATAGCTGTTTCTGTCTGCAAGTTCTACACTCGAGTAGGCAGACACATCCTCGCTCTGAGGGAGGGACTCGGCCCTTCAACCCACAGCCTTCCAGGGCTGCCCTCTCAGCTGCCAGGCTTTGAGATGTCACTCTTGAGAGTTGTGACTGTGGAGAAGTCTCTCCTGGGGTGGGCATTGAAGGGTCAAGGTTAAGGCTCTGGATTCAGTCCTGCTCCCAACAATCACTGTATATGGGAACTTGAACAATGTTTAGTTTCTGGGACCGTCTTCCTTGTGGTGACATATTGTGTACCCTAATAAAATTTACCTGAATGTCAGAGAACAGAACAAGCCACTAGATTAAACATAGAGGCCAGGCAGTGGTGGCATACACCTTTAACCCCAGTACTTGGGAATCACTCACCTTTAATCCCAGGAAGTGATGTCTGGACAGAGAAAGGTATATAAGGTGTGAGGAGACAGGAACTGAGGCTCTTTCAGGTTGAGGAGTTAGTGAGGTAAGAGGTGGTGGCTGTGGCTTGCACTGCTTCTGATCTTCAGGCAAATTTTATTAGGGTACACAATATATCGCCACACTTCCTTTTTGTGTGTGGGATTTTGTGAGCTCTCCCATGCTGTTGTGTTAAAATATCTGGTGCCTGGGTACTTGTGGGTCCTTATTCAATGCCATTACAGAGCTTGCATGGTCCAGGAGGTCACAGCTAGCCCAAAGGCCATAGAGGCCATGCGCTCTAAAGGTCATCTTACTTCAGTGTGCTCTAGACATGGGAACTGGGGCAAGAGAGACATGTGATGTGCTCAAGGTCACTGGAGGGAGGAGGGAAGCAGGACTCCAGGGCTGGTTCCCGCCCCAGCAGCTGCTGCCTCATTTCCCAGGCTGGGCTCTGCCATGAGATGCCACAGTTGGGACCAGGAAGTGGGGTGGGTCCCGAAACCCCCCGGGAGGTGAGCAGGTGAGCAGGACAGGAATGCGATGCTGACTGTGCAGTGTCCCAGGCGGTCCTGCCCAGCCCTGCAGGGACGGGGACAGGGAAGGGCTTTTCCCAGACAGCAGGATCTACACAGTCATTCTAGTGCCTGGGAAAAGAGAAGCTTCAGGGCAGAGATCAAAGTCCTTTCTGCTCCATCGGCTGCCAGGCACCCACAAAAGCAGCAGGCATTGTTGCCAGTGGTGAGCAGAGACAAGAGGCACAGCTGGGCGGGGAGCGGGCAGAGCCAGAAGTCAAGCAGAGCCAACCCACGCCCTGTCCGTCCTGGTCTGAAACACAGCCTTCTTCCCCTCTAGGGCCCGCTTTACACCTAGAAGAGGCAGAGCCTGCAAGATGATAGGAAACAACAAACACACAGGACACGCCATGACACAGTACACACATCCACACGTACACGCAAACATGCACGCATGCACATGTACACAGAAAAATATATTTAAAAAAATTAAAGGAGGGATAATAGTAGAAAAAGAACAAGCTTTGAAACCAGATGAAGACTGGGTTCAAATCCTGGTTACCCTAGACCAGGGGAAGTAAAAAGAATGAACTGAGCCTCTGGTCCTCCTCCTCATTCAACAGAGCTTCCAGCCACACCTTCCCAAGAGGGAAGTGAAGCCCACACAAAGCACTATGGGTAACAGTCATACAAACTAACACTGGTCCTTTCTGGTTTTCCCCAACAAATATTTGCATGTAGCCCAGACTGGCCTCAGACTCAGTTGACCTGCCTCCACCTCCCAAGTCTGAGATTACAGGTATGTACCACCACACCTGGTTAAACGTGTGTTCTCGGTGCATGTTCAAGAAATGGTAGTTGGTGCTATGGTGGCTTTTATTATGATACCCAGCAGACAGGCCCAGAGCAATGAGCCTCTTAAAGTGGAGGATCAGAGGACCTGAGCAGTCCTCAGAAACCCCTAGCACTCCACTGTCTGTTCAGATAGAGGAGAATAGGAATATGACAGGATGATCTCACAGCCAGATCAATCTACCACTTTCCTAATTCTGCAGTGGATAGATAGGGTTTGGCAATGAGGGAAGTGGAATCAGAAAGACTGAGGAATGGAGAAACTGAGTTGAGGCTATGGCTTTGGTCAGGGCAACATACAGAGCAGGGGCTGGGTTGCAGCTCAGGGCTGGGTTGCGGCTCCGGGCTGGTCTAGCACAAGTAAGGCCTTAGGAAAGTGGGCGTGGTGGCACACACCGTTCGTTATTCCGTCACACTGGAGGTAGGCACAGGAAAAGTTCAAGTTCATCCTCAGCTACATAGTGAGTTCCAGGCTAGCCTGGGCTACATGATATCTGTCTCAAAGGGAGTGGGGCACATAAAGATAATTCATGCATTAGCCCTCTGTATCTTCTCTCTGCACTTTGGAGACCACATTCATCTCTGCCCCTGACTGACGTGCATCTGGAATAAGGCAAGTGTTAGAGAACGCCAGTGCAGGGGAGGGTCGCTCCTCTCTGGACTGCCCAGCAGGAAACAGTCACCAACCGACGACTACAGCACAGACCTGTGCCAGCACTGCCTGGGTTTGTCTGAGGTACAGTCTTACCAGGTAATTACTGACCCTGTCCACCACCCCTGGTGCTTGTGGGTGGTGGCCAGAGTCTAGTTTTAATGACAACACCATGGGATTCTTATCAGGACTGACAAGAGGAAGGGAGGGGTGACAGAGTGGCCTTGGGACATTGCCAATTAAGAGGAAGATCAAAAATAACCAAGATACATCATGTTTAATGCAGCAGTTCTCTAAGAAAATTAAAGTTCATTTTAAAAAAGCAATGCCAAACAATAACAACAAAAAAATCAGCATTTTGAAAAAAGCCAAGATTGGCAAGCATGGGGCCATCTGGGAAGCTGGGGCAAAAGGAAACAAGCCCCCTGCCCAGGCTCTTCATTTTATCATGATCTCACTTTGGGAAGCTGCCGTAGACAGCAGGACATCCGTTCCCCTCACTCCAGGAGACACTGTGTGTTTGATTTCCAAAATAATGGCTCTTACTTTCTGGTCCTTCAGTAAAGATAATAGAGAGACTAAAACTCCTGGAAGAAGGACCTAAGAACCCCAGATGCCCCAGGCAAGTTCTGAGCCCAGCCCACTGGGGAAAGGTGGGGACAGGGGGTGTGGCTAAGCATCTCCCACTCCTTACCTTTTCTGTGTCGATGCCTCGGGACATGGACCAGGTGGACACAATGTAGTCCATGACTCGCTCGCTCAGCCCTTTGGGCACCTGGTAGAGCTTCAGGAAATCCCGCACACTGTTGAGCATCTCATGATACCTGTTGGTGTTGGCGTACATCTGCTGGAAAATGGTTGTCACATTCCCAAAGATGGTGGCATACAGAAGAGCTGGAGACAAATAGAAGAAACTATGTGTGAGTGGTCCATGAGCCAAACTCCAGAGCGTGTGACTCCCTCAGAGAAGGCGTGTAGCCAGAGCTGTGCTTTGGAAGGCTGTCCAGACCTCAGGAGAACCTCACATCTCAAGCCAGAGTTTCTAACAGCAGGTAACCAAGACCAATGGAGTGTCAGGCAACCAAGACAAATGGAGTGTTAGGCAGGGCCCATGTAGATGAGACCTAGTATGCCTCAGACACACATAAGAGAAAAGCCAATTCACACTTATCACAAAAAAATTTGAACCATGCCTGAGGCCATCAGCCAAGTGTGTGTCTAGTCCCCACACCAGTCCAAATCCAAACTATGAGCAACAACTTACCAAGCTCTGTTGTGTGCCAAGCACCATGCTACCTAGGGCACTGAATGGTGAGACACAACCCTGGTCCTTATAGAACTACATGGTAGGAGCAGCAGACCTTGGTACCCACCACAAATAACTAAACCTTAGTGAGTCTGCCGAGGGCCACAAAAGACAACCACAAGCTGAAATAAGCCTGTTGTCCCCAAGTCTCTTTTTGTCATGGTGTTTTTATCTCATTGACAGAAACTGTGAGACACATACACTATATCCATTAAAAGTATAAAACTCACTATTTCAGAACACACTTTTAGAGCTGTGCAGCCGTCAGGTTTATAACATTTTCATTTTTGCAAAAAAAAAAAAAATCTCCTATCCATGGTCAGTCCCTCTCCATTCTCTCCCAGTCTCCTCCACCACAACCACTCCCTGTCCCTACAAACGCATGCATTCTAGGCACTTCATATGAATATACGTCTTCTGTAACAGCTTCCCTCACACTATAACAAGCATTGACATTTCCTTCCTTTTTGTTGCTAAATAGCACTCAATAGTGAGAAAAGTCCACATTTCATTTGCCGCCCATCAGTTCATGGGCATTTCTGTTTTTATCTTTTCTTTTTTACATTTTTGGCTGTTAGGCTTATGAATGTCTATGAACATCTGTGGGTAAGTACTTGAATAACATGAATTCTCTTCTTTCAGGTTTATGCCCGGACTAGCACTGATGTCCTATGTGATTATGTTTAATATACCGACAAACTCCCAGCTGTTTTCCAGGCCCCTCCTGGTTCTAGAGAGATGGATCAGCAATAAAGAGGGCCAGCGGTCCATTCCCAGCATCTCTGTAAGATGGCTCACAACATCCTGTAACTACAGCTCCAGGGCATCTGATGCCCTCTTCTGGTCTCCACGGGCAACTGCACATGTGCACATACCCACATACAGACACACATGTATATGCACAGCTAAAAGAATAAAAATAGCCGGGGGTGGTTGTGCACACCTTTAATCTCAGCACTTGGGAGGCAGAGGCAGGTGGATCTTAGTGAGTTCTAAGACAATCTGGTTTACATAGTGAGTTCCAGGCCAGCCAGGGCTACATAGTGAGATCCTGTCTCAGAATAATAATAACAATAATAATAACACAATAATATAATAGCAATATAATAATAATCTTTAAAGTAGCTGAACTTTTTGCATTCCTACCGTACATGAGGGTTCCGGGACAGTGTCTCCATACCGTACCCTCACTCTTTTATTGAGCTCTATTAGTATCTGTCTTACTGTCACCATCCGTGATGGTGATTTTAACTGTCACCTTGACACAACCTAGAGTCACTTGGAAAGAAGTCTCCATGGGAGACTGTCTACGTCAGGTTACTATGAGTATGTTTATAGGGGTTATCTTAATTAAATTAACTGATGTGTGAAGACCCAGTCCAGTGATGGCAGCACCATCCCCTAGGCAAGGGATCCTGAACTGTAGAAGAACAGAGAAATTGTTTGCACGAATTCATTCCTCTTCACTCTTGGCTGTGGATATGATATGGCTAGCTGTTTGAAGTTGCTGCCTTGACTTCCCTACAGTGATATAGACTGGGTGAG
Organism: Peromyscus nudipes; assembly: GCA_902168325.1. Taxonomy (NCBI): domain Eukaryota; kingdom Metazoa; phylum Chordata; class Mammalia; order Rodentia; family Cricetidae; genus Peromyscus; species Peromyscus nudipes. The sequence goes on from CABHPH010156138.1 coordinate 20,848, forward strand.
CTGAAATGAACCCAGTTCTCTTCTAAGTTGCCTTCTAGCAGTATGCTGGTCTGTACTTTTCTTCACATACACTCTCTGGTGTGCAGAAATTACAGTCAAGTCATTTCAAGGGCTTCTTCCTCTGCATCCAGTAGTTGCTTAATAAATGCCATAGATCAATGACCAAAAGGCTGTCTCTAAGAGGTTAGTTTGCATGTATTCAATGGACCAGCAATTCCATATCACCTCAGTCTATGGGAGGAATGCAGATTTTTCTCCCCTCCAGAGCTCCTGGGTCTCTGGAGCAAGGCTCACGGTGGTGTTTTCTCAGGCTCTTCAGGCAGCTTTGAGTGTTCTAAGTCTGAGTCTGCTAAGTGTGCACACGGGCCCTGTGTTTCACTAGTGAATTGAGTGCAATGTCCCCTGCCAGATGGGAAGATCATCAGAGGGAAGAGATTGGGCTTTAGTGAGGTACACACAGGGCCTTAGTTAACCTCACACCACTGGACAGAACGGAAGCCACATGGCCCAAGAAGGAGAGAGGACCCCAAGGCAGGCAACACCCCCATGAGCCTGACACTGGGGTGGACCCGACTGTACTCAGCTCTGGATTTCTAGCAAGCACTGGCCTTGCGCATCGCCACCTGCCCAGCCACTGCCTAGGTCAGAAAGCAGCTCTTAAGATGGGGACTATAAAATACACCTGTCCCTCTATTTATAGCAAGAAAAGCCTGAAACCTCATTTAATACTGTGCTAAATATAGCACAAATGCCTACATTACCTCAGACTCCGCTGCACTGGGGAATGTCACTTAACAAGCACAGGTCTTACAGGAGACAGAAGGTCATTTCCAGCCACTTCTCATCTGTCGAACAAAACAACAGTGCCCACAGCACTACAACCCATTAACAGTGCATTGCACCACCTCGCTAACCAGGGTTTTAATAGCTCTGCAGATAAAAGGAACAATTTCCACAGGCAATTATTCCTGGGAAGGAACCAAGATGGTCAGACCCTGGTTGCACGGATCTTCCAGTAATTCGCTGCTTTGGCTCATCTCATGCTTGCTGAGTCGTGGGTCACGGGTGGACGCTTGGTTACAGGTCACTTTGGCTCATCTTGTGCTTGCCGAGTCCTGGGTCATGAGTGGATCATTGGTTACAGGGCACATGTAGAAAGGCAGCTCGCTTCTGGGAAGGTTTACAAGCCCACACCCTACCTCACTCTGTGATGAGAGCTGAGGTTGCTCCAACATGAGTCATCAGAGAGAATCTAATTTCAAAGAGCACACACTTTTAAAGTTGTTTAAGTGCACAGGAAAACCAGGCCCACTTTCCAAAGGCAGTTATGCTTAAAGTTCTCACAAAACCTGAGCTTTCCCTTCTACATCTCAAAACAAAAATAAAGTGGAAGACTTTCCAACAGACACAGATGCCTCCCCGACCACCCGAATCTCAACATCACAATGACTGTACAGGATGGCCATTAATGAATACCTCTCCCACTGACTGTGAGAGGGAGAAATCAAATCACTTTGACAACTGACTGCTCTGCTCTGGGTACCTTGAGCATGTCGTGATTTTCTGCATTGACTGGCCTTCCACCTTTCAGGTTTCAAAGAGTCATTTTGTTGCTAAGTGACACTGTAGGTCATAGTACCACTTTTCACACTCACCCAGAATGAGGATCACTCTGCCTCCAACCTCACAGGATTCAGGGTAGCAGATATCGATAAACCTATCATACCCTACAGAGTCCCTCTCTCTGCATAAGTCAGTGGTCTTAATTCTGCTGTTACAACTCTGTGAGGCAGGAGACTACCCCTTTGGACACCAAGGGTCACATAGTGGTCCAATTAGTGCAAAAAGAAATGATAACATCAACTACAATGACAGACCACGTTTATGTATCTACTGCCACGGACGAGCCTTTGTTCTGAGCATGTGTATGCACGGTGGACAGTCATGGAAGATTCTACTATCTTCATCGTACTGATACTGTGTGAAAAAAGGTTACGTGATTCACCAAAGCCATACAGCCAGGAAGAAATAGATGAAGGACTCACTCCCAAGAGAATGGCTTGTAAAATACTCGTGCACAGCACCAAACACACCTTTATCCACTACACGCACATGCCACCCAGGGCCAGATGCTACCCCAGCATTTCATATGCACAGATCCTAGCGAGGCTCTCTTAGAATCTTGCGGGGTGTGGTCTATCATTAGCCTTACCGTCAGAGATAGATGAGCTCATGTTTGTTAGGACAGCAACAGAAAATGGATACAGAGCACACATATATGTGCCATCCCAGTTTTTCAGGTCAAGCCATAGGCAACAAGAAGGGACCTGGAGCTGTGGGTTTTGAGTCCCTGGAGTCCTCTGGGCCTCACCTTGACTCAGCTGCACTCTCCACCTGAGCCATGGTTGTGGTTCTTAAAGCGCCATATGAAGTGGGAAAACCTAACTGTCCACATGGGAGAGTCAAGTGCTTGGATGCCTATGGAGCTATGGTGTGGGAGGGAACCCTGATATACTCACAACATATTCAAATGAAGGTGAACCACAAACATGGTATCAGAAAGTAAGATCTGTTCAAGAGCAGAAGAGGAAGGAAGAGAGAGATGTCTGCTGAGAGGATCAGCATTTCAGATCCAGAGCCAGGTCAACACAAACACTCCATCTGAATAAGGCAGGGGCACACAGGGGCAGGGGCTAGGGGAAGAGCACAGTAGAGGCCAAACAGCCAACTATCTAGATCTCTGGGATGGCTCTGTCCACTCCTCTCTACAGAAAGAGTCCTTGTGTTATACCCTAAGTTAACCTGTAAGCCCCACCTGCCCAAGGATCGGTAATTTCCTGGAATGCTGGGAGTTGTAGTTCTTGAAACTAACAAAGCCTCATGGGAAAGTACAGTGGTCTACGGGTTTTGTCTTTATAAGCCCTGATGACGTGTTGTCTACGGTCCACTCAGCTTCATGTCTCCCAGGAGTGGTCCTGACCAAATTCCATCTTGGTCAATATAAAATATTTTAATAAAGCTTGCTTTAATTTGGCTCCAAATGATGGACTGGTTTTTCTCTGCTGAATCTCAGGATTAGCATTGGGAATGACTTGTCCAGCAGAGTGCCAGGAGCAATGGACTGCCCCACAGAGGGGCTTCTGTCTAGAACACTCACATGTGTGAGGCCCTTCCATATCAGCAGAGTGCTGGGAAGGGCAGATGCAGACCAAGATGAACAAAGGAATGGGGGGAGAAAGGAGAAAGGTAGGGAGGAAAGAGAAGAGAATCAAGGGGAGGGGAGGGGAGAGGAGGGGAGGGAATAGGAGGGAAGGGGAGAGGAGAGTGGGAGGGAAGGGAAGGGGAGGGGAGAGGAGAGGAGTGGAGGGGAGGGGAGAGGAGGGGAGGGAGGGGAGAGGGGAATGGAGGGAAGAAGAGGAGAGGAGGGGAGGGGAGGAGAGAGGAGAGGAGAGGAGGGAAGAAGAGGAGGGGAGAGGAGGGGAGGGGAGGAGAGAGGAGA
>CABHPH010156138.1:24446-37375 GCA_902168325.1 Peromyscus nudipes
GGGAGGGGAGGAGGGGAGGGGGGAGAGGAGGGGAGGGGAGAGGACAGGAGAGGAGGGCAGAAGCCAGGAGAGTTTACTACATGCTGCTCCTCCAGGAGTTCAGTCAGCTCATTGTCTGGAAGACCACAGGAGTCAGATGAAGCATGACAAGGGGTCAGACAGGAAGAGGGAGAAGGAGGTGACAGCAAGGAGCACCCATCTGACTCCATTTGGGGGCTGAATAGACAAAGGCCTCCCAGATGAGAGCGGGGACTCAGCTCTGAATCCTGATAAACCACAGTGTTGGAAGGGAATGGAAACAGCATGGCCAGGTGTGGAGGCTGAGACAGCAAGGCTGACCTGAACATCTGTAAATGTCCCCCACAGACCTCAGGAGCAGTCCTAGAAGAAGAGACGGAGTCCCGAGAGGACCTATATGATAGAAGGTGCTGTCCTGAAGGCCCAGCCTCATTGCTTTGTTTCCTTCATCCTGGAGATCTATGCAGATGGGATGATCTCTGACCTCGCATCCCTGGATGCAATGATGCTCTGCTCATGGCCCCAGGGAAGGCCTCAGAACATCCGTCAAACAACCCGCATTCTCACCTCAGGCTTAAGGCCAAGTCAAGCAGCATTCATGAGTTCATGAACGACCTGTTGGAGCCCCGTCCCTTTTTGTGGTTTTCTAAGACAGAATGTCAGCACGCACAGTGGATTTACTCTGCCATCGCTGATTCCGACACAGAATGTGGCCTGTTAAAAGCTTCAAGCTGACCCAACTTCCTAAGCTTTTGAGATATGTTCTAGTTTAACTCAGCACACTGAGAGAAGCTTTAGAAAGATGTTTCCATGGAGTAAAGTCTACCAAGTCACATGAGTGTGTGAAAGCTAGAGACAGGAAGTTCAGTCTCAGGCCGTAAGTTCATCTTCATTTCATGCCCTACAAATGACTCCTCTCAGGCATACGCACAGGGGCCAGGACCACACATATCCTCAAAGGATAATCCCTTCACTTCTCTTTCAAAACCCGGATTTTAACTCTACTCCAAGAAGACCTTCTGAGCCAATGGGCCCCCTGGATCTGATGGAAAAAGTACAAAAAGTTCTAGAAGAGCCACACTTGTCTGAGAGGCCTAAGGCAGTGTTACTCACATGCAACCCTGACTTCCAGTGTGAGAAGGAGAAATGATAGGCCAAAGCATGTTCAAAGGGCTCTGAGAAGGTGATCCTGACCATAAGCTGCTCCCCCTGAGGGTGGGGCAGATGTGCCCTGGAGTTGGCGGGAGTGTGCACAATAGTGCTAAAGCTTTAGTCAGTGGGGGAGAGAGGATCCCCGCACCCTCACTGTGGGCAATGGCTGGCACACGGTGCTTGACTCAGCTTAAGTGGCTACATCAGAACGCGATAGACTGGGTGGCGTAGACAAGTGACATACATCTCTCACAGTTCCAGAAGCTGAAGGGGCCCTAAGATCAGAGTGTGCCCAAGTACTTTGAGCCATCTTATCTTCACATAGCAAAGCAAGGGGTCATCTCTCTGTCTCTTCCCATAGGGCATTAATCTCTTCACAGGGTTCTACCTTCATCACTACCAGCCTCTCAGGTGCTCCACCTAGAGCACCATCACATCAGGACTCCAACACCTGAATTGGGGTTGAGGGCTCCAAACACTCTGGATGATAAAAGCTAGACCATCTTCTAACTCAAATTCCCCAAGATAGTCCATCCACATGGACTACTCCTACTCTGTCAATCATTTGGGGTACTCCCCAGCCTTTCGTGACCACAGGCGGTGGCAGGGTGTTAACAGATTGACACTCTGATAGCCAGCAATACCGCATTGCCTCTGGCTCACCTTTTACTCTCTGTTCCACAAATGGTAATAAGCCACTCCCTGTGCCTGGCAAAGTGTTAGCACTCAGCCTCGGTGTCCCAGTAATCCTGATCCTGAGAGAATAAAGGACTGCATGCAGCCAAGGTGCTGTGAAGGGGTGCCTGCCCAATACTAGGTTTGGTGGACATGGTCAGAACACCCATGCCGCTCAGATTAGTTCTTGAGGTAAGTAGGCATTTATATGGTAAGAGTGGGGAGGGTCAATCGGTGTTTTAGTCCAAAGTGTTAAAAAACAAAACTACAATCTATATTGCAACTCAGGACCTCAAATCCTCTTCAGTCTCTTTCCTCCATAAGTGCTCTATCCTGGGATCTTGCTGAAAGAACTTTACAACATTTAAGTAGTTTACAAGGGAATTATCAGTGTTACAGGTGCTTCTGTATGTGATTTTTCCTTCAAAAGCCCAAGATCTTGTAGCATCTTAGAAATTTAAAAATGAAAAAAAAAAACCAAAAAAAAAAAAAAACCCAAACCTTTGATTTCTACAAAGAGAGAGAGAGAAAGAGAGGGGTGGGAGAGGCAGGCAACTGGCTCGGAGCTGGGGGCAGGGTGTGGGTAGAGAATAATATGAGAAGTGAGGCTGGAAAGCCAGCCTGGGTGGGTATAAAGCCTAAGGCAGTTGCTCGGGAGCTGTCCACAAACCAGTGAACCACTGACATGGTCTGTGAACCCACCTTTCAGAAGCCTCATTAGAATATTAAGCCTGTGGAGACCAACTGAGGCAGAAAAATTTGCACATGCTCAATAACCAACAGAGCATGGCTGAGGGGACGTCACCTCACCTCAGGCCACACAATTCTTCCTCAGCTCTTGGCATTCAGCCAAGACCACAGACTGAGAGGACCATGACCCACCTACACATTCCCCAGCTGAGTTCCAGTCTATATCCATGGACAAATTGGTCCCAGAAGGTACCAGAGAGAAAAGGAGCCTGGCGTGGTGTGTGTGTGTGTGTGTGTGTGTGTGTGTGTGTGTGTGTGTGTGTGTCCTTGTGTGCTCATTTCAGGCTTTTGTCAGTCCAATCTACATTAGACCAACAAGAAAGCCAGGAGTGAGGCTCATGGGCAGCGCCCAGGCCAAGCGCATGGGGAAGGGCTGGGACTCACCAGGCTCTTGTCTGGTTATGGTTATGGAAGGCAAAGGACAATGGAAGGCAGAGCTCTGTGTTAAACACTGAGTGCACACTGCAGAATGTGAATGGTGCGAGCTTTGCCTTTTTCTCTGTTCTGAGCATGTTGCTCAGATACAAATTTGTCTGTTGAGACTAATAAACACTGGGGTGTGTTCTTCACTCACCCTCAAAAGTTTTTGTAATTCTAATACTATATTTTAACAGAAGTGTCAGTCTGAGATGGCTACTTGCAAAAGATCAAACAAGAATTCAGGTTTTATCTGACTCTAAAAGCACCACCCACAGGTGAGCTGCAGGGCGCTTCCTACTCAAAGCGATGGGTTAAGAGAAAGACCTGCACACACCTCCTAGTTCTTGCCAGCCACCCCTTGCCCATAACTCCACCAGGCAGTTCCCTACGGACGTCACATACAAAGACAAAAGTGGCAAGACTAAAGAGGGGAACCCATCTTGTACATGTTAGAGGATAAAGCCAAAAATTAAAGACAAAGTCCAAGCAGGGGCTGTGGCATGGGTCTTGTGAAGGAGACCCTGAAAGTTATTCCTTTGGAAGAGATTCATACCCCTGGAGAGAAGACAGTGGGCAGTCTCCAGCTCAGCTTCAGGGTTCCAGCTGACATCTAAGAAGCATTTCTCTTCCACTCATGAAACTGTTGGTGTAAGCATTCCATGGCCACTCCAAGCACACAAAGACTAAAGCCACAATATCCAGCAAGTGACACTTCCAATGGACAGAATGTAAAAAAACAGCTTTGTACAATGTGCCTTTGTGTGCAGAGTCCAGTGAGCAATTACCTGTCCCCTCTGACCAGACTGTGTGGGCACAGAGCCCGCGTCCTTGGACCTGCAGAGTTAGCACATGGACAGTCACAGCCCAGGGAGAAACACCCTGACCCTCAGAGCACTGGGATCTCAAGCCTGGACTGAATACAAATGGCCTTTCACAATATTACAACTGCACCCATTAACAAATCAGTCACAAGGCCTCATACCCTCTCTCTAGATTCTAACTTTACAATAAACATGGAAGGTTTTCAAGGAGCCAGTCTAAGAAGTGGGGATATCAAAGATAAGACCATTTCTGCACTAAAAGAGCTTTTCATATAGAGTGAAGAAGTGTTATTTAAAGCCTTATGTTTGTACATTATAGCTCATATTTAATATCACACTACTCTGGCCCCTGTGAGATAGGGACCTGTGAAATGGGTTCATTCCAGTTCTCTCAAAGAGGAACCAGGGATGAACACATTGAGTTGCCACTTAGGTTTACACTACAGTGTAGGTCCAGAGCACAGTGGAGGTTAAAAAAATAGGCAGTTTAGGGCCAGAAGGATCTGGGCTCACAAACCAAGTGCCCTCACACCTTCACCCTGGCTTGTTATTTTGGTTCAAACAGATCTCTGGTCTTCAGTTTTCTCACCCACTGAATGGCGGTGAACAGCACACGCCTCTACAGGTAAGAGGAAGAACTGTGAAGGCTGTGAAGGTGGGAAGAACTCAACTGATGGTAGTTATGTTCACTCGATTCTTTATTGAGTGCCGTCTACATACACCACACCCACAGACCATACAGACACCAAGACTCACAATGTGATACAGGGACGAGCAGGCAAAGGCTGTAACCCAGTGAAACAAAAGCTACAGATTGGGCATTGGTAAAGGCGGCCGCCTCTGTGTTGCCATAGTAACAAGATGTGACACACTCAAACACAAGCTTCTGTTGCCAGGAGGGTCTCTCAACAGTCTCCCTCCCCGAAGCAACTGTGAACTCCAGGTAAGTAAGGCCTTGCTTCCTGTCTGAGAGTAGACAGACAGATCCTGCAGGGGGATTGGTGGGCCAGGGACAGAGCTAGGGTTCACTCCCGAGGGATCCTCTGAGCAAGGGGTGGGTGGGCCAGAGACAGAGCCAGGGTTCACTCCCATGGGACCCGCTAAGCAGTGAGCTCTCAGCAAGAACATGCTTGCTACAGCTTGTCTGTTGGTGTCTCTCCAAAATGCATGTGGAAACTTAATCCCTTGTGCAAAAGAATTAAGATGTGATCTCTTCCAGGGGTAATTAGGTCCCAAAGACTCTGTCCTTGGAACTGGAAGCAGTGCCTTTATAAGAGCTTGAGAAAGTCCGTATCTTTTGCCCTTCTGGCATGTAAGAACACAGCAGCAAGACTTCTCATCGTTAAGAACTGTGAGAAATTACCCAGACCATGGTATTTTATTACAGCAGCTCAAATGGACTAAGGCAGTGCTTTACCAAAGACAAGATTGTCCTTCCTTACGTGACCATTCCTCCACATCAGAGACCCCTGTCTTTGAGGACAACAACAGGTGATTCTCAGAACAATTATCAACCAAAACTCATCAAATCAGGCCCTTTTAGTATGAATAGCTGCCAACAGGAACCACTCCTGAAGACCAGAGTGAAAGTATGGCCCAGGTGGGGCTGTGGGGGCAGGAAAGGAGCCTGTCATGTGTTGTAGGGGACATTCAAGGCCATTTGAGACAGTGGACTGACATGAAGCCCCCTGCCCCACCCAGATTCAGAACTATCGCTCATGGAAGGAGGGAACCTCATTTCCCACTTAGCAAAACAAAGCAGCAATCTTCAGAGTGTGGGCCCTGCCTCCCACTGGCCAGCAGAGGCCTGTGATCCAGTTAAACAGGGCCACTTTCAGCTCCCTGTGTACTTTCCCTAAGGTGAGCGCTCCTGGGAACAGCTCATTTCCCAGGGTGGTTCCAGGTCCCCTTGGGGCTGTTGCTCTGCCCAGCTGGCTGACTTTTCACATTGGCCACTGATGTTGCTCTTGTCCAGTCTACTCTCAACCAGGCAGCCAGAGTGACCATCCAAACACCATCACCAAGACTCCCTGAAGCTCCCTCCTATGACTCAGAAGTCTCAAATCTGTCCCTTCCTTTCTTACCCTTCAACCTCACCCTCCAATCCAGCATCCTGGCTGTTTCCTGAAGATGCTCTTGCTTCGGGGCTGCTGGCTGCACAGGGAGACCCTTCTCCACAAATAGCTGTATTTTTTTTTAATCTTGGTTCAGACAAAGGGCATATAACATACATCCTACATCCAGCACCTGCTTCTGACATATCCCATTCCTTTTACCAAACTCTATGACCTCCCTATTTCTGTTTAACAAATGCATACAAACTGCCCATTTAGTATCACACACAGCCCTTCGTTAGAGCATGCCAAAGATGGCCCTGAGCTCTTCAGAGATAATGGATGGAATCCATTTATAACATGTAGTGTTTTCTGAGTCCTTGGCTCCCTATGGCAAGCATCTTTGTTACAGTCACTAAAGTATCCCTGGTACCTAGGCTAGCACCTAGCACAGCAGGAATTCTCAATAAACATTTGTTAAATGAGAATGGGCTGGGGAGATGGGTCAAGCAGTTACTAGCACTGGCTGCTCTTCCAGGGAACCAGGTTCAACTCCCAGCACCCACATGGATGCTCACAACTGTCTGTAACTACAGTTCTAGGAGATCTGACATTGTCTTCTGACCTCCACATGCACCAGGCACACACCTGGTGTACAGACAGACAGACAGGCAAACACCTATGCCCATAACTTTAAAAATTAATTTAAAAATCAGTAAGTGTGTTATAGGCTAGGGAGATTGCTCACGTCACACAAGCATGAGAACCTGAGTTCAAATCCACAGAGCCCAGACAAAAGCTAGGTATATAGCACATGACTGCAATCCCAGCACTCCCAGACAGACTGAGGGCAGAGAAAGGGGAATCCCCAGGAGCTCATGGCCAGTGTCCTGTCCTACACAGTGTGGAACAAGAGACCTTGCCTCAAACAAGGTGGAAGGCCAGGTCCTTCACCTAAGGTTGTTCTCTGACCTCCACACACATGCTATGGGGCATGTGTGCCCACACTCACACACATAAGCACACATATGGTCATGCACATATACACACATGTCATATGTAGACACACATACACATAGAGAGCTGCTTTTTTTTTTTTTAAGAAATGAATAATCCCTCACTGTTTCTTTTCATGGAACTTCCCCTTAAATAGCCCAAGCTCTGGAACCTGTCACCTGACCTGCAAGCATTGTCTGGGATGGAACACTTCTATGATAAATGCACAGCTGGAAAGTGGAGTTTACCTCAATACATAGCGATTCTGAGTTATCAGGAGAGAAGGGAGAAGAAGAAATCAGCTGCAGAGTCAAAGCTGTTTTAAAAACAAACAACAAAAAGCACATGGCTGTAATCCCAGAACCCAAGAGTTGGGAGCAGAAGGATGGAGAGTTCAAGGCTGTCCTCAGCTCCAGAGCAGCAATGACAAAATCATATAATGGCGGGGAAGAAAGTGACGGAAGCATGCAGTCCGCAGTCTGTCTATGCAGCCCTGTGGGCGACAGTTCCCTCTCTTTGTCCCTTTGGGGGACACTTATTTCACATCACTTCCCTTCGTTGCTCCCCCCAGGATGTTTGAACATGTTGGTTCAGAAATGTAAAAATAAAAATTAAAACAAAGCTGCCCACGCTTGACCAAAGCTGGGATCTGGGGCCAGGCAGCTCATAAAGCTTCGATTAAGGTATGCTCGCATAACTAGCCCTGGCTTTGGAGTTCACAGACACGGGCCTTTAAAAAATGCTAATGGGCTTTTAATCCTGGCTGATTATGGCCTCGCAGTTCACTGTTTAAGTCTGACTAAGTACTTAAGAAAACATACCTTTGCCGTAAAGACACGCCACAAACACAGCCAGCAACTTGCTTAGTGGCTTCTCACAGGGAAACACTGCTGCCAACTTCTAACTGAACTTTGTTCTCCTCGAGAGTGTTTGAACCTACTGAAGCTGAGGTGGGAGTCAGGACAGGCGGCCTTGAGATCCTCAGCATGTAGCCAAGTCCACTGCAGAAGTTCTATCCCCAGAAACGAAGTATTTCTAGACAGGATTTCACTGAAAGCTTTAATGATCTCCACAAACCAGGGAGGGTTTAAGTCAAATTAAGACGGACAGAGAAAGAGCTGAGAGGAGCCTCTGCCAGGCCAGTGGGGCCGGGGTCAGAGCCATTGGGGAAGCTGTGAGCAGACGCGGCGAGGTGGCTGAACCCTGGCACAGCGTGTGACGTCGACCATCTGACAAGTGACATTCTCACAGAGGCCACCAGGACGGTCCCCTTCTCGACACCCTCCAACTCAGCTCCACTGCTAGGAGACTCTAACGCAATCCTTCCCGGTACCGGCAGATGAGTCCATCTCTGACATGAAATCCTTCAGGTAGTGAGGGTCACAGAAGCTAACAGAGCTCTGCATGGCGGCAGACACACACTATCTACACTGCCCAACATGAGAGCTACTGGCTACATGTGGCTCTGCAGCCTCGGATGAGCTGGGACCACCGAGACCCTCCTTTTAAAGTTTTTATTCCGTTTTAATCACTTGAGCAGCAATGTGTGGTTCATGGCTTATCAGGAGGTCGAGACTTACAGACCTTTCTTACGACTCCCACGTCAAAACCTTCCCTCCCCCACGAAGCAGCTCTCATTTCTTCAACAGCATCTCTGCCAGCGGCTTCCGGAAACTTCTCCACATAGTCAGTCCTCTACAGATGTGTCCTAACCTGCCGAATCTGTCCCACAACAGGAAATGATCGGGCCTGGGATGTAGCTCAGTAGTAGGGCAAATATGAACAAACACAAAGCCCTGAGCTCAGTCTCTAGCCCCAAAACAACAACAAATCCAACTCAAGGGTCAGCAAGATCACCCAGCAGGTTAAAGGTGCTCGCTCATCGCGCAGCCTGGTGACCTGAGTGTGATCCCGCAAACCAACACAAGTAGGAGAGAACTGACTCCCTGAAGTTGTCCTCTCACCTGCACACGTGCACACGCACACATGTGCACACACACACACACACACACACACAGTAAATCAATGGGAAAAAAGATTGAGAACATCTGGTGAGATCGTCCTGACATGGTCATCTCTGGCCTGAACCTGCTCAGATGTGTGATAACTCCTCCTGAGATTCAGTCAGGCATGCACCAGGCATCTGGGACATAGTTAAAGGCATGTTCCAAATCCCCTGCTGTAATTTAATGAGCTCATTGTCCCAACTCTCCAGAGTCTTCCCAGATGTTATGCTTTACCAATCCACACAATACATGTGCATATATATGTATGTATACATATGTATATGAATGTGTATCAGCATATTGTGTTTGTATGCATATATGTTTGTGTTCATGTATATGGAATGTATGCATGGGTACACATGCATGTATATATTTATATCTGTGAATGCATATATATGCATGTATACTTGTATTTATACTCATGTAGATGTATGTGTGGATGTGTATACATGTGTATATATAGGTATGTATACATATATATGTGCATGTATATGTATATAAATGTATGTGTGTTTGCATATATGTGTATATGTAAATATATGCAGGCATATATGTGTATAAATGTATATGTATGTATGTGTCCATATACATGTGTGCTGTGGGATGGTCTGTATGTCAAACATGTTGCTTATTAGTCAATAAATAAAACACTGATTGGCCAGTGGTCAGGCAGGAAGAAGTATAGGCGGGACAAGGAGGAGAGAATTCTGGGAAGAGGAAGGCTGAGCCAGAGACACTGCCAGCCGCCGCCATGACAAGCTGCATGTGAAGATGCCGGTAAGCCACAAGCCACGTGGCAAGGTATAGATTTATAGAAATGGATTAATTTAAGCTATAAGAACAGTTAATAAGAAGCCTGCCACGGCCATACAGTTTGTAAGCAATATAAGTCTGTGTGTTTACTTGGTTGGGTCTGAGCGGCTGTGGGACTGGCAGGTGACAGAGATTTGTCCTGACTGTGGAGCAGGCAGGAAAACTCTAGCTACACATGTACATATATGTATATGTATATACATGCTTGTATGGATATGTGTATATATGTGTGCATGGATGCATGTGCATGCATGTTTCCTTTTTCCATTCTGATTTGTTAACATTATGGATTTGTTTCTCTCCAGATCCACCAATATTCTTATATTAAAACTGTATTAAAATATATATGCTTCTAAGGACAACAAGGATTATTCAATCCCCCTCTATGAGCAGATACCACAACCAGAGTGGAGTCAATATTCTCTGCAGGATAAAACTTCTCGACAAACGTGACCTTTCAGAAATCACAGGCAACGTTAATCAAAGTCAGATAATGTTGAATTCTTCATGCTTCATAGGGCAGGTCCCAGTTTCCTCATTCAGCCCTGGAAGCCACTTGGGAGGTAGATGGTTTCTGATATTGTATGCACTGAAATATTCGACAGATTATACAACTAAACTCCAGCACATTACAGCAGCTGCCCTCCCAGGAGACAGATCCGTGTCCACTGACCCCGACAGTGAGGCCGACACTGAATTACACCTGATGACTCTTTTTTTTTTTTTTTTTTTTTTTTTGGTTTTTCGAGACAGGGTTTCTCTGTGTAGCTTTGCACCTTTCCTGGAACTCACTCTGTAGCCCGGGCCTCGAACTCACAGAGATCCACCTGGCTCTGCCTCCCGAGTCCTGGGATTAAAGGCTTGCGCCACCACTGCCCGGCTCTGATGACTCTTTACCTTATTGCCTGCAGGTCTTCAGAGCCAGCAGTGACCTGACCGTCTCTGCTCTGTCTCTCCCTTCTTGGTCCACATCGCTAACAATCTGTGAACAGCCCCTGGGAAGCTCCAGGAGGAGGCTATTTTAAATTTTTTAGCAAATATACTGACTTGCAAAGTGAACAATTAGCAGTAACAGAGCTGAGACTTATTAATGTTATGTTTACAATCAGACTCTTTCCAGCAGGGCACAATCTGAGCTTTAGACTCGTCACAAGGCCCCCATGCAGCTTAAAGGCACACACCTTCTGAAGTTCCGTGGTACTAAAACACTAATCCTCAAAGTGGTGCCACTGAGGGTAAGGGAAATTACCTCAGGCTTGGGTAAGTGATCAAGCCCTGAGAGCAGAGCAAGGGCAAATGAGCGAGGTTACCACCTGTGGTGGTTTAAATGAGAAACGTCTCCCATAGGCTCCTGTATTTGAAGACTTGGTCCTCCGTGGGTGTCACTGTCGGGAGGTTATGGAACGTTTCGGAGCCTTGTTGGAAGAAGTGCACCACTTTGTGGGGGGGCTTTGGGAGTTTATAGCCTCACCCCACTTCCAGTTCGCTCTCTCTGTTTCCTGTGTGTGACTGGGATGTGATCTCCCAGCTCCTTGCTCCAGCTGTTTGCTGGCACACCTTCCTGCCATGATGAGCTCTGAGCCCCCTGGAACCAGAACCAAAATAAACTCTCCTCCAAGTTGCCATGGTGTTTCATCACAGCCACAGGAAAATAACTGATACAATGTCCATGGGGGGGTGTAAAAAGATACCCCCCCATGAAGGACACTGAGAACATGGCCGCCTGTCAGTCAGGAAGTGGGCAAGTCTGAGGACATACTGACTCTAGACTTCCCGATCTCCACAATGGTGAGAAATTATTTCTGTTGTTCAAAAGTTACCAACTTTGTGGCATTTTCTTCTTTCATTACAGCCCACACTGTCTAAAAAACCCACTGTGTGTGGTCAACAAAGAGCACCCCACTCCACACCTACAATTGCAAGTTTCTAAGAAGGGGCCAGGAAGCTTGCTAACGGCAGAAGGGGACTGTGCTGGTGACCCCAGACCTGTCCACCCAGAGCTCGTTCTGTTCCTCTAATGAGCAATCCTTTACCAAACTTGGCTCGTGCAAATCCTTCTTGCGTGCTTTATTAAGAACGAATGACGCCGGGCGGTGGTGGCGCACGCCTTTAATCCCAGCACTCGGGAGGCAGAGGCAGGCGGATCTCTGTGAGTTCGAGGCCAGCCTGGTCTACAAAGCGAGTTCCAGGAAAGGCACAAAGCTACACAGAGAAACCCTGTCTTGAAACCTGCCCCCCCCCCCCAAAAAAAAAGAATGAATGACGACCTGTTCACACGTAAGCACACGGAGGTTGAGGTCTCTCTGATGCCTCAAAGCCTCTTAGTTTTCCTGGAAAGTCTTTGGTCACAGAGTTCAGCCTCCTATTCTACAAGACTAAGCATGAATTTTAACACATTCAGTGAAAACATGAAGACCACTAAACACAGGCCATGTGCCCAAACTCCATCATGTGTAATTAAATTTTAACTGGAGTCCTGAACTGAATGAATTTGAGGGAAACATTTCATTCTGAACACTTGTCTCTTCAGAGAAATCTATGAGGGGTGGGGAGGGGTGCTGGCGCACGTCCATGTGCATGTGTGCACACGTGTGAACCCAGATCTTCATGCTGTGCATCAGGCCCTTACCAGCTGGACTGTCTTCTCCTCCCATTTTCAAGGAGCTCTTGTATCTAGAGGATGCGCACCCTACTTTGGGATCTCCACAGACATCCACACTAGATGCATAAGCAACGTTGGCAGCGGTAGACAAGGCCCCGTGAAGAAAGGGCGGCTTAGCAGAGGGGTTGCTGTGACTGGCACAAAAGGGACAATGTGGTGACATGTGTGTGCCATGCCAGGTTCTCTGTGATTGACGCAGATGCACCCCACCCCCAGCATGCTGCTGACGGAAGTGGCTGCAAGGCGCCCTCTGCCCTGTGCTGCCTCCCCTAGGAATGCTCTCTCAGGCAGGCTGGAAAGCGTCTGAAGGTAGAGGACACACGGGGAAGAGGAAAGCAGTGGAGAAGAACCAGATCTGTTCTCAGAAGACCATAGGCCTAAAGAATAATAAAGACATTTAGACCACAAAAACAAGACCGCCGAGTGCCTGTGCAAACCTACACATGGTGGGTAACAATTAGATCCCAGGCAAAGCTACCTGGGCTAATAGTTAGATCCTGTGCAAAGATGCATACAGTCAGACCCTGTGCAAACCTGTGTTAATAGTCAGACCCTGTGCAAA
>CABHPH010156138.1:37714-65473 GCA_902168325.1 Peromyscus nudipes
TCAGACCCTGTGAAAACCTATGTGTTAACAGTCAGATCCTGTGCAAAGCAACATGTGATAACAGTATGGGAAACTGTATCAAATAATTAGGGTGAGAATCCTTTAATCAGTGTTTTTCATAGTCCTAGAGGTGGGGATGGGATGGAGAAGATGGTAACAGTATCCAAACTGTATTTTGGCCTTGATGCAAAGGGGTAAGGGTGCTATTTCACAAAACAAAGAAATCCCACAAGCGCCTGAGTTCAATGGCCATATTTCTAAATCAAAGAGAAGGTCTCATTGCAGAGCAAAGTGTACATTTGTACATGAAGACATGAGAGAACCAGCCAGCGCTATTCCCACCTCTAATCATCTGCACTGAAATCTAATTTATTTTTTGAGCTATGGCGTGAAAGTCGGGCAGCATAATGAAAACAAACAAGGCTGCCAGGAAGTTACCTGAAGCCTCAGAAGCATGCTGATGCGCTTTAGCGGAATCCGTGCAGACTCTAACAAGGTTCTGGGGTGTAGACACCGTTCTGAGAACTGTAGAACAAAATATTTCTCTTCTTTCATCATTTCTAAATACCCTTAAAGCACACTAGACTACAGCCATGCTGAAGTAACCCTGCCCCACCATAAACTTGAAGTGTGCACAGGAAGCTGGCACAGAACTCCTGCACAAGTGCACAGATGGAAAAAACAGAAGTAGCTGCCCTAAAAAAGCTGGGGTTACATCGGAGACGGGTCCAAGAATTAAACAGAGAGACAAGGGGACTGCACAAGCTGCTTCGTGATTTGGGAGAAGTCACTTGGCATGCTGCCTCTGTTTCCACATGTGAAACCAAGATGACACTTGTACGGATCTGACAGAGAGACTGGGGGAGGGGGGGAGGAGTGAGGTGGGCTGGGAGGCCTGGGAGGTGTCCGCTGCAGCAGTCAGCAAACAGCAGGTACTCTTGGGGCTGTCCCTGATGACGTGGCTCACACAGATGCTTTAAAATTGCCAAACACGTGTCTATTTTCTCACAAGTAAAACAGCCTTTTCAAGATTACAGTGGGCAGCACCCCTCCCCACCCCTACCCCACTCCAAGAGCTGCGGGAGGGAACGGTTTATATCAAATCTGACCACGGTTTTAACATGGTAGCTCATTCAGTTTCATTTAGAAACATTATTATTGTTGTGTTCTAACTTGGAAGACAGACTAAAAAAGTGCATTCACAGTGGAAGGAACTGCCTCAGCACTGTCCAGCTGGATTTTCCCTTCCCTGGTAGAAATGCAGAACTATACACCTGCCTGTCTAAGGGGCTCCGTTCTGAAATAAGGGTACTGCCCCAGGGCCCAGAGTAACTCACAAGACCTGAGAGAGGAAGGGGGGTCACTATGCTGACTGACTTCCCAGGAATAATTCGTCACATTTATTTTCTTATAAAACCAGGGATTAACGAATAAAGAGCAGACATCTCTCAGCTGTAGTGTGAGGCCATTTTCCCTTCAGCCACAGCTACATAAGCCCTCAGATAAGGGCTCTGCTGTCCTCTGTTGTTTTCAAAAGGCCATCTTAGATCTAAAAACCAGACAAAGCCCCAAGCCAGCAGCCGACCTCCTGCCTCCTGTTTCTTGTATTGGAAGAGGTTAAATGAAGAGGTAGAGGAAGAAAATACATTCTACAGGAGGGGAAAGAAATTCTTTCAAAAACCAGAAGGCAGAGCAGAGGGTGCTGCTTACATGTGCACATCTGCACACAGGCCTGAGCAAGGAGGGACTTCCAGTATGCAGCCTGCTCAGACAGGGGAGGAGGCGCTGGCCCAGGTCCCCCGCGGGACCTCACATCAGGCCTGGGAAGTTGACACATGAGAAATGAGCCTTGATGGTCCTGTAGACCCAATGACTCAGAAGGTCTGAGAAGGTTCCTGCCAGCCCCAAGCTTTGAGACTCTTATTGGGGTAAAGGAATGACCAGGCACTGGAATTCATTTTGTCCTCTTACAATAAAGGGTGAGTGAGCTTCAGGATGTGGCTCTGGCTCGGAAACGCTGCCATTCATCATGAGGTAATCACTTTTGCTGGTCCATGGCTGCATGACACCAGATGTTCTTAAGAACACGGAACGACACTTCCACGTTTCTCCTAACTGCTCATTGTTGTCACTTTCAAGAGCTGGGAAATGAGGAAGGGTAACAGAATCACGAGGTTTCCAGATCTGGACTCTGGTGGCGTCACCATTGCCAGCATGTGCCTCAGCACTTCACCATGGTGTTCTGAAGCGGGGAACTGCCTGCGGACCAGTTTCCCCCGGACACACATGGATGTCTGTTTTTCCCCTAAGGACCAGTGAACCTCCGACTTATTATTCATCCTACTGGGATGCCGGCATTTGGAGGCATGTCGGGGACACCATGTTGCCTTCCACAAACTCTCTAGAAGGGATGAAGAAACTCATGTGAGAGAATTCTGAAACTTCTGAGAGCCAGATTTCAAACAGGACTTAATAACATGACCTCCATTTAAACAAACTCCCCACACCAATAGCCACGAAGCCCCCAATCCCCTCTAGCAAGCTCTGGCTGTGGACACTGAGCCAGAATGCACCGTTCCATGAATCGAAAACACCGGCAATGGGCTTCATCCTATCTGCTCTGGTTCTCACCATCTCCTGAGCCCACACTAACACCAGGACACAGGGGCACGTTGCTTCCTCTCCCCATCCCATCGAGCTCACAGAGAATTAATGCTATCTTAAGAAGACACTAAATGATGCTCTGGAGATAACAATACTCTATAGCCCAACCAAACAAAACAAAACTCCACCTCACAGTCTTCAGTCAGAGGCCTGCAGGGGGCTTTTCTAGATCGGCAGATGGAACACAGACGGCAGGGCATTAAGCCAAACAAATGGACATGGTTTTTAAAAAGATTCCCCTTATATGCCAGCCAAAGGCACAAGGACTTAGTGTGGTGATGAGGGGGGAGGTCAGAGTAAGTCAAACTCAACCAATACTGGCTGAGGGCCCCTGGGCCCCACACAGGGCTGGACAGGCTCATCATCAACTCGCAATGATGACGGAATTAACTTTAAGAGATTATAAGAATTCTTTTCTAAAAAGGTAGTTTATTTATTTTTGTTTTATGTGCATTGGTGTTTTGTTTGCCTGTCTGTGTGAGGGTGTCAGATCTTGAAGTCACAGATAGTTGTGAGCCACCATGTGGGCACTGGGAATTGAACCCAGGTCCTCTGGGAGAGCAGTCAGTGCTCTCAACCACCAAGCCATCTCCCCAGCCCATTCTAAGAAGTGTATAATCAGGCAAAAACAAAAGTACATGGAAGCAGCATGGGGACTTGGTGGAAGGGGGGGTGGTAAGGTGGGGAGGTAGAGATGAGATTTTGGGGAGAGGGGGATGAGTGTGACCATAATGTTTTATATACATGTATGAAATTACCTAGGCGTACATGGATTTTTTAAAAGGTGGGTGACTGCCAAAGAATAACATTGAGGGTGACCTCTGGCCTCCACACCCACATGCATAACCACTAATGTGCACCTGCACATGTAAGAACAGACATTCCCACACATGTGCATCTACACACACACACACACACACACACACACACACACACACAGTAGAGGAAGAAAGAGAGAGAGGGACAGACAGACAGAGACAGAGAAAGAAGAGAGAGATGTCTGCTTGTTCACAAGACACACAGCACCGTCACTGGCTGCTAGAAATTCAGGCTACCAGCTATTAAAACCACACTGTGTTTTGGATGTAGATCACCGTCTCTTACAGCTCACCCAACTAGAGGCACCTCACCTCTATCTCACAAATATCCATTCTATGAGACAGCAGCTGCCTGGTCTGGCTCTTTAACAGAAAAGAATCAGCCTTGGGACCAGTGTGTCATCAGTCTCTCCCCTAGAATTCTTAAAAAAAAAAATGAATTCCAGTAAATGTTAAGTCACTGATGAGTCCACAAAACAGGGCTTCTGCAGGGTGTATCAATCCCCTTCCATGGCATTTATGCCCTCAGGGTTCTCCAGCAAGCCCAGTTACTCTTCTCTTTTGGTATAGTTGGCTTTTTGTTTAAAAACAAAACAAAACACCCACCAGGCCTAGGAGATGGCTCAGAAGGCTGCCAAGCCTGACAATCTGAGTTCCATCCCCTGGATCCATAAGGCAGAAGGAGAGAACTGACTCCTGCAAGAAGTCCTCTGGTCTCTATGTGCTGCTGTGGTACCCCTTCCTCTGTGCAATAAATAAACAAACAGATGATGTAATAGTCATAAAAATTGCAGGGGTAGGGGAGAAGACATCTCTCAGAACATGAGGTGACTGTGTGGAAAATCCCCAACACTCGCATGACAGTGGCTCCTTCTTTCCTCCCACCTCTCATCCTGTGAGCTGATGGTTGTTTTATACATGGTATAAATGCAATAAAAAGGGAAGGGCTGGGAAGCCTTGCAAGGCATTTGTGTCATTGAACTTAAGGAGAGTGGAGTCACAGGATCACCATTCATGGGTGTCTCTACATCCTTATCTTTGAGTCGACTCAACCACAACACTGGTAAAGGACTTGCATTCCAGAGTTAGGCCAGTCACAGAGGGGTGGACATGACTGGAGTCTACCCCATGTGCTCACATGCCCCAAGAAATGCTCCAGATGCTCGCTGGAGGGATGCAGGGCAGAAAAGCAAGTAGACACCTGCTCCACAGGACCAGAGTTTAATGAATATAATCAAAGCATAATGAGACTAATTGGAATGGGTAAATATTGCCAGTTAACCAACAAATGTCCAATTGTCCCACAAATTTAAAGATTATAGCCTTTCCAATTATTGAAGATGTGCTGGGTAGTTTTATGTCAACTTGACATAAGCTAGAGTCATCAGAGAGGAACGAGCTTCAATTGAGAAAATGCTTCCATGAGATCCAGCTGTGAGGCATTTTCTTAACTAGTGATTGAGGGGGAAGGTCCAGCCCATGGTGCCATCCCTAGGCTTGTGGTCCTGGGTTTTAGGGGAACAAGCCAGTAAGGAGAGTTCCTCCAGGGCCTCTCTCTGCATCAGCTCCTGCCTGCAGGTCCCTGCCCTGCATGAATTCCTGTCCTCACTGCTTTTGATAATGAACTGCTGTATGGAACTGTGGGTAAAATAAACCCTTTCCTCCCCAAGGTGCTTTGGCCATGGTGTTCCATCACAGCTAAGTTTCTACCCTAGCTAAGACAGAAGGGAAAAAGCGTCACCAAGATAGGGATGTTCTTTCCTCATTACTGATGGGAAGGCAAAAGATATCCCCAGCCCTCCCCATCTTTACATGAAAAAAAATATGAGATTTAAAAGCAAAGTGAAAAATATCTCATTTATGTGACCAGGACCATTCAACTCAAAAGCTAAGGTTGCTTGGATCATGGCTGAAGAGCAGGGTGGGGACCACATGGAAGCCCAGCGGAAGAACCATGTTAGCCTACTGCAAGTCACATCACTGGCTAGAGGCAGAGCTGCATTAGCATCATTAGCACCTAATGAGAAATTATAACCCACTTAAATTTCACTTTCCAGTAATCCCACAGGGACCTAAACTAAGTAAAATTTCCTGCCATAGTTCTTATAAAACATGAGCTTGCTTTTTCTAGTTCTCTAGAAGTGTTTTTAGTTTTATTTTCTGGGGTTTTGTTGTTTGTTTATATTCCCCTGGTCATCAAGATTACCAGGAGCAAAACTAAATAGAATGTAGCCATGTGGTAGAAGCCTAAAAGACAAGACAAGCTGGAACCTGGGAGGCAAATGCCCTTTTAGAGTCTCTTGGGGCAAATGAATCACAACAGAATTGGATGTTAATATATGGCATTATGCTGTAAAGTTAATATACGGCAATATACAATGAAGAATTTGCAAGACAGGAAAGCCACTATGAGTTACAAGGTTTAAGCACGAACCTTAACAACTTCTACCCAAGCTAGGCAAGGCACCTTGCAGATAGTGGCACTTAATAACTGATGGCTTATATTGCGTGACATAACATTCCTGTCATTTTACAACTTAGAAGGTGGTTTGACTGAGAGAATGTGGGATGAGAGCCACACAAGTCTGCTGATGCTCACAGTTCTGCAATTGGTTTGGCTGCTCTCTCTGACCCCTGCCTTAATCAGTTCAATTCAATAAACATAGATTACATTTGAGATGAGCTATGTCAAGATACAACAGAACACATAACAGTCCACACAAGGTCATCAGAGCAATGCGGTGCCCAGGCATACCACCCAAATACTGTCACTTAGAACACTGGCATTCTTGGCCCCTGTCATAAACCCTGCACCTGAAGATGCTTTTTCAAGGATGGAAATTTGTACCCAGCCATCAGTACCATATTCTGTATCCCACCTCAAGAATAACAGCACACAACTATGTGTCATATTGTTTTTCCCATGTGAAAAGCTAAGCAGGTCCTTATGAGGTTCAAGCATAACTCCATGATAGCATGAGATCTTTCCAACAGGTCTTCCTAGTCTATTATTTTCTAATTTAATCTTCTCAGAGAAAACTGATTCCTTAATTGCATATGTAGAGCATGCTCCAGGTATTACCAAGGTTACGAAGATGAAGAGTGAAGTGTCTTGAACTTTGAATGACTTAGTGTGTAGCCAGAAGAGAGATACACAGAGCTAACCCAATGTGAGGCAAATGGAAATACTCTCTGAAGAAGAGAAACGTAAGCAACATGATGTAAGCCATGGGAGATTCTTTCCAGATAAAAGGACACACACTTTTTAAAGATGTGGGCAGTGAAAACCAGGCCTTGGATAATATGTCCATGTGTATTCACTGTGTGTTTTGTGTGTACATTAAAATATGCACACATGTATGGAATCCTATAAACACTATTGTGTGACCACAATACAGATACAACACCCAGTAAAAGCTCAACAAGTCCATACAGATGAAAAATTTTCATGAAGCTGGGCATGATAGCTCACCCTATTATCCCAGCACTTGGGAGGCTGAGGCAGGAGGATTCCTGTGAGTTCAAAACCAGTCTGGGCTACATAGTGAGTTCCATGTTAACCTAACCTACAGAGCAAGACCCTGCCAGAAAACAGTACAACAATGATGGTAATATTAAGTATTGTTTCCATAAGAATTCATTACTACGGATTCCAGGAGGGTTGAGCATTTGTCAAAGTATGGCTTCAAACCCTGAGCCTTCTGATCTAGCAACATCCTAGACAGAAGTTCAGTGTGTACAACAATGACCAGCTGGTACACAGAGGGGAAGGGCACTCCCTCCACACTGCTGCCCCACGCCCAGGAGCCCAGGGTGGAAACCATGTAATCGGGAGATTCCCCAGGCCCTGTGTTTGTGTCTAAGACTCATAACCATGTCTCCAGGGAGTGCCTGGCTGACCATAGCACAGAGAAGTCTGGAGGAGCAACGTGCCACATGAGACTTACTTTTGGTCTTCCCTGGGAGCTTAGGAAGTTAGAGACGGAACTGCAGACAGGCCAGAGGAAAGCAAAGCTGGGAGGCTGACCTTCAGGAAGTAAGGCATGCAGGAAAGGAGGAAAAGTCCACAGAAAGAAGGAAAGCCAACTGAGAGACATGCTGCCCATCTGAAACATGAGCAAGTCCATCCATTTTATCTAAAGCTTTGGGGGCTGGGAAGATTTGTGTATCACGGAAGAGGAAAAGATGACCAAGGACCTAAGCCTGAAAACCCAAGTTCAGTCCTGGAAAATGCATGGTAAAGGAAGACAATCAACTCCCCCAAGATTTCCTTGCGTGTGTGTGTGTGTGTGTGTGTGTGTGTGTGTGTGTGTGTGTGTGTGTACAAGCACTCACACATGCACATCCTCCCTCCTTCCCTCCCTCCCTCTCTCTCTCCCTCCCTCCTTCCTTCCCTCTCTCTTTCCCTCTCTCCTCCACCATTGAATACAGAACCTGGGACTAACTTCTGGGTCAAAGGGTCTCCAGAGATGGGGTCTACCACTCTGCCCACAGTTCTGCTTGCTTAGCCTTGGCAGAGCAGGGGCTTCTCAGCAGCTTTGGGACACCAGCTTAGGCCTGCCACAGCAGCCACAGCAGCCAGAGGAGCCACAGCAGCCAGCCAAGAGACAGAAAAAATGCTACGATAACATGGTTTGCAAAGAGTGAGGGCTGTGAACGAAGCCCTCACCAGACTGGCTTTGCCGGCTAGCATCCTGGGAAATGAAAAGCCCTTGTCCGAAACTTGTTCCAGGAGACTCTGCCATCTCTTTGGGCCTATTGGCCTCCAACCCCTGTGCCCAGCATGGGGTACCATTTAAGAGCTAGCAGCATTTCCACAGCTTTCTGCTTCCGGTACCTGACAGGCAGGTGTTACTTCCCTAAAGTACTGTTCAAATCAGTCTTAGGCCACATGTCTCCAGAAAACAGTAGCCACCTGCTCTGGGACACAGAGAAGGGGGTCATCTCAGTCTCCTACTGCCCAAGCTTCTAACTCACAGAGGGCATGATGCAGTCAGTCTTCTCCTTCATGATGTTCTTGGTCTAATGTGCCCAACTGCCCTACTGAACATTGTCTAATCTTAAGCTAATTTATAACAGTAATAACCAAAGAATCTGCTTCTATCAACCCAAAAAATACAGAGTCTCAAAATCAAAGGCAGCAACATCATAAAGCTACGTTGAGTCCTGGACCTGGGAGCCAGGCCCTGGAGCCATAACTGGCCCCCAAAGCTGGCCAAGCTGAGACCAGACCAGAGTTGGTGGTCCACTACACACTGAGAAGTTATGTTATATCCTTGATTTGCCGTTCCATCAATTAGAGAAGGTAATATTGACTCAAAAATCTATAAATAGTTATTGAATGACTGCCTACTGTGTACAGGAATCATGCTAACGACCAAGGGTGTTCTGGGAAACAAGTCAAACATAGCCAGTGCCCTCGCACAACTTAATTATTAGTGAAGGGAAAGATGGCCAACCCCTAAATATGTGAATATGCACTTACGAATGAGAAGTTTTGAAGTCTGAGAGCAGTGCACTTAGAAAGGAATTGGGAACACATCTCTAGGGGAATGCATGTGTCACAGGGGAGGAAAAGATGACCAAGGAGCCAGTGGCAGATAAAAGTCTGGGCTGAAGAGTGACACTGGCCAAGGCCTAGGGGGGAAAGGGCATGGCAGGCTTTGGAAAGCAGTTTGGGTATTTTGGGCTGAGGACTCAAGGAGCCAGAAAAGATGGTGGGAGGGAAGGCTGGCGCAAAGGCAAGTTTAGTGAGGAACCCCATGTTGTGCTCAGCCCACCATACACCCTGATTTTATACTGGCTGGATATGAAGGATGTGTTTGCCACGAAGAACAAAGTTCAGTTTGTGTGCTGAATAGTCTTATGTCACCTTGACAAAGCTAGAGTCACCTGAGAGGAGGGAGCCTCAAGTGAGAAGACGCCTCCATCAAACCAGGCTGCAGGCAAGCCTGTGGGGCATTTTCTTTATTAGTGATTGAGGGGGAAGGGTCCAGCCCATTGGTGCAGTGCCATTCCTGGGCTGGTGGTTCTGTAAAGCAGTCTGAGCAAGACACGGGGAGCAAGCCGGTAAGCAGCACCCCTCCATGGCCTCTGCATCAGCTCCTCACACCGGGTTCCTACCCCAGCTTCCTTCAGTGATGGACTACACATTAGTGGAAGTGTAAGCCAAATAAACCTTTTCCTGCCCCAAGCTTGCTTTTGATCACAGTGTCTCATCACAGCAGTAGTAACTAGGACGGCTTGTAACCCAAGTAACCTCTGAGAACTTAGCTAGTTTAGTTCTTGTGTTCCAAAAATTGCTGAGGAGAACGCCTTAAGGAGTTCCCGTCCTTGGTGGACCACATGACTGACAGAACATTTCTAGAGAGTGATACCCGCAGAGCCATAAGAATGTGCCACTGAAACACCGCTCAGGCAGACAGCCGAGGTCCAAGGGAGGCAAGGAGACCTCTACAGCCTCGAGCATTCTGCAGGTGGCAAGTTAAAGTCATTTCATGGTCCTCCTCTTTATCACCAAACACCGGTCTGACTCATCAAGAAAAGATTTTTCCTAGGTATTAAATAGACACACAAAACCAAGGGCAATTAGATATCCCAGGCACAATGACGGCACTGATTTATGCTGGAAAGAATTCAGTTCACCACTGTGTCCCTGATCTGCTTCTTGTCTGTTTTCCCAGGGGTGCAACATTCAGGGTAAAGTCAGTGGAAAATGGCAGAGTGGGCCATTGCAATGTCTGTTTTCCCAAGACAACATCTGAGATCTGTGACAGGAAGGGCAGGGGATCTGGAAAGAGATGAGGACACACTCAACCCCAGCTCTGCCCCTCCTGGCTGAGAGTCTCGGTTTCCTCTTCTGTCAACCAGAGATAGCGCCAATCTCTCAGGCCCTTTGTGGCTTAAAAGAGATGGAGTCTGAAGTACAGGGGCAAAACCAAAACAAAACCCCAAAACAAAGAACAGTCCCCCCCACACACACACACACGAGTAACAAAAGGGCAGGCTTGGAAGGTAGCCCAAGCTTGGAATGTACCCATGTGCTTGAGGCCAGGGTACTCGCACAGACTGGCCACTGAGATAGAGGAACAGAGAGTCAGAACACCCCACAAGACACCAGCGTCCAAGACACTGGACTTCAAGACCCCAAGGAGAATGTCCTACAGGCAGACTAGAGCACTGTCTCTCTCTTCTCCAGGGTCCATAGTGCTCCACAGAGACCAGCCCAGACAGACTGACTAGAGAAGGACCTGCTTTTAAGAGCCTACACATTGTGACTAAACTTGGACCTGCTCATAGACACAAAAACCTCTGTCTGGGAACTCTCGGGTAAGGTCTTACCAACACCCCCGCCTGCATCTTTCATGGCAAAGGCATTGCTGGCTACTTCCGTCTTTCTGATTACTATCCCCACCCTGCCCACCAATGCTGAGCTGGGCAGGAGCCTCAGCAGCATACCCTCTGTAACGGTTGTGGTAGCCAGGAGAACAGGTCTCCCCTCCCCAGGGCAGGTCTCTATACTGAAGGTACCTGCTCTCTGTTATCAATATCAGGTGCTCTGCTGGCAAGCCCTTGAACTCTGCTGACAGCCTGGCCTCTGTCCTGACATGGAAAAACCCCCAGATGGTAGGATTCGCAGGAGCTGGGGATCTGCATACAAAGCGCCCTCCTTGGGAGGGGGCAATGAGAAAAGCAGCTTGCCAGAGACCCCAGGGCGGGCAGTGACTGGAACAGTGAAGAATGAACAGGATGTGCCAGAGAGCCAGGAAGTCCAATGTGAGGAAGCAAAGCTGATTACAAGAAATGCACAGAACGTCTGCCTGGGTGCCCTCCGGTACCTACTGAGCCCTGCTCTCACATGCCCACAGCACAGAGGAGCTTGGCTGGAACCTGCTTCCCTCAGCTAGACAGCAGAGCAGCTGTCCCCATTGACGAGCCAAGCTCTGCCCCCTTGGCATGGGATGGCAGGCTGGCCAGTGAGGACATAGGGATCAGGTATAGCTCAGGAGTGGAGAGCTCAATGGCCAATGAGTCTAGGGTCCGCAAGGAGGAGCCAAGCTCTCACCTCCTGTGACCAACTTCCTTCTCTTGAACCAGCAAAAGGGAACTGAGGAAGGGAGAAGAGACGATGGACTGGGAACAGATGTTGTGCTGATGTCAGTCACAGAACCTGTGGTGGCCAATGGGACAGAGTAAGGACTCCACAGAAGGTAACTTGAGGGGTCTGGGCTACAGCTTTGGTGCCCAGGTCCTCTTACTTGGCACCTAGGGCAGGTGGGACACTTGTACATCACTCCAAAGAGGCCAAGGCGTTAGTCACAACTGCTGCAGAACAAACCACTCCAACCGCAGCTGCTGCAAGGAAGAGCTGTTTTATTAGGGTCGTGGATTCTGCTGCAAAGACACAGCATGTCTCCGCTTCTTGGATCTGGGGCCTCAGCTGCAAAGGCTCAAACACAGGGTGACATGACCAAGGCCACTCGTAAGCTTGTTCTGTTTATTTATGTGACTGGTGCTTGACTGTGACATCAGCTAGATCCTCAGCCAAATCTGGGTGCTCAACACCCACACATGGTCACTTGGGGGACTGCTGGGGATCCAACAGCACCTGTTCAAAGTGAACCAGGGAGAAACTGTGTGACCCTTCATGACTTGACTTCCACATCATAAAATGTCACTTTGATCGTGGTCACATGGCTGTAAGATCCAGGGGCAGGAAATGGCGTCAAAGGTGTAGTGGACAAAGAACATGCTGCAGAAGAGACAGTCAAACCATCTCGGAAACATATTCTGCTCCATCATCAATGCAAATGAGAAAATGCCCATCTCCCCGTGTAGAGCCATTACAGTGAGGCCTGGAGAAAACCCTTCCATGGGGCAGCTCGTTCCCTTCGCCCCCACGACAGGCCTGCGAGAGACCCTATCATTCCATTTTGCACCTGGAACTGAGCTCAGGGAGTTGACAGCTTAGCCAAGGTCAGTTTCAGAACACACTGCTATGAAAAACCCACCTGCCTTTCAAAGGCCCTTTGACATCAGCTGTAATTTTATATACAGCGATCTGCTAGATAGCTCCCTCTGGGTGTTCTGTGCACACACTTGAAGTACTGAGGGTTGAACCTACAGCCTTTGGGTCATGCTAGGCTAGCACCCTACCAATGAGATACATCCTTGGCCCTTGATTTTGAGGGGACAGAATCATGTAGCTTGGGTTGGCCTTGAACTCATGATCATCCTGTGTTCACCTCTGCCATGCTCTGGCTCTGGATTCTTTTAATTAACTATAGTGTTCTGTTATTTCTCTCCATCCCAGTCATTCTTTTAAGGTACCAGTTTCAGTTAATGGAGATGGAAGGAGTGTGTGTGTGTGTGTGTGTGTGTGTGTGTGTGTGTGTGCGTGTGTGTGTGTGTAACCAATTACAAAATGTACACAAAAGTGTAGGAATGTTTAGACAAAATTTTCCCAGCTCTCCAGAGCACACCACACATTGGATACCATTAGCCTAGAATAGGCCTTATAAATCTTTTCCATTTACAATCCCTTTCACCCAAAAAAGAGACCTTGGGCATATGGGTATATAAAAAAGCTATTCAAATCAGACATTTACTGGCAATAAATCGTAAATCCACTAAAAAAAACAAACAAACAAACAAGACGGCCAGGTGGTGGTGGTGGTGCATGCCTTTAATCTCAGCACTCAGGAGGCAGAGGCAGGCGGATCTCTGTGAGTTCGAGGCTAGCCTGGTCTACAGAGTGAGATCCAGGATAGGCACCAAAACTACACAAAGAAACCCTGTCTTGAAAAAACCAAAACAAACAACAAGAAAGAAGTCAAGTCCAAATCTCTTGGCTATTCATTCATACTCCAAGTTCATGGTCCTTAGAGCACCATGCTAAAAAATAAAGGGTCTTGAATCACAGGCTATCAGGAACAAGGTACAACAAAATTAAGACAGCTTAGTCCCATCTGCTGGAAATAGATTTTTTGATGCCTAAATGTCCACCACATGCATGCAATACTGCATCTGAGCCTTGCTTTCTTTGCAATAAATGTATCTCATGAGGCAAAGACTCGAGAGAATTGTATCTCCAGATGGGATGGAAACTGTGTGTGGGCTGCCTGGCTGCTCTGTCCCCATCACACTTCCCATTTGAAGTTTTTAGTTTGAGAAGTCAGAGAAACGTGCAATCGCATCCAAAACATTTTTATTGCCCCCAAATTCCTTTGTGCCTCTTTGCCTGGACCCCCCCCCAACAGCTCTGGGAGGTCACTGATCTGCCTATTACTGATCTGTTACATTAGCATTCCCTAAAAGTTCCAGTAAATTAAGTCATACACTGCATATATTTGGGTCTACCTAAAAACAAACAAACAACAACAAAAAAACAAACAAACAAGCAAACAAACAAAAAGCCACCACAGTACGGGGACTGGAAAGCTGTGAGGTGCACTTTCAGAGAACCCTGGTTCAATTACCAGTGCCAACAGGGTGGCTCACAAACATTTGTAACTCCAGTTCTAGGGAATCTGATGCCCTCTTCTGGCCTTCTTGGGTACCAGGTACATGTGCCGTGCACAGACATACGTGCAAGAAAACCCTCACCCACTTAAAAAACAATTCTTTAGAAAAAACTATGTAATGACTATGATAGTCAAATAACTTGTTATGCACATGTCTAATTCATGACTGTTTTTTGCTGCTGGTTTCCATTGTGTGGATATATTAAAATGTGTTTATTTGATTTCCCCCTTGATTTGGAAAACTGTTGTGCTCAGGCCATGCTGTGCTCTCTGTTCCTCTGTATCATATAAAATGATGTTGTTTTCCAGACAGTGCCTTGCCCTGCAACATCCAATTTACAAGCAGCTTTTGACTTCATTTTGCACCTGGGTAGACACATGAACGTGAATAGCACCTTCTGTCTATCACCACCCAAGCAGCATGGACTGATGAGGACTCATTCTTGGAAGGAGACAAGATGCCACCCCATACCTTTATCAGGTACTTTGACATCCTATCAGGGAGACCCGACCATAGAACTTACCAGATACTTCAGACTAAGGAAAGAGCATAACTCCCTCACCTGCACCCCAAAAGAGATGGACAGCTATCACAGTAAGGGCAATGGCCTCCACCTACATGTCATCTGACCACCTCCTGCTCCTGTCAAGGAACCACAGGCAGAGAAGTTCCTGCTGTGCCAGGGGCTTTGGCTGGGCTTGGCCCCTGCAGCTGACACAGCCTACTCAGCCACCATCTGCCCATTCTCCTGTCTGTGTGGAAAAGAGAGAGGGGGCGGGGAGGCAGCAGGACCTGAAGGAGGACACTGGGTGCAGTTTCATCAGCAAGGGAGGCGGCTGGAGCCCGGCTCCCATGGGGAAGACAGAGAAGTCACAGTCGCAGATGCTGGTAGACCCTGGGAGTCCCTGGAGGTCAGGGTCAGGGTGCACTGCCTTCTGTGTGAAGTCGAGGATGCTTCACGTTCCCACCTGCACCAGCCCACAACCTCAGCAGCAGCAATGCCGAAGGCCTCCTCCTCGATCTGCTCCCATTTTATCATTGAGCTGCTCCACGGGATTTATTCAACCCATTTATTCTACAAAGAGTGCAACAATACTTCTGAGCATATCCACGGATGACCTTCTGAGAAGCAACCACACAAAGCCCTCCTACAGCTGGGCTGGCAATCATTACTTATTTGATATTCTGTATTCCCTGCCAGATGGCGGAGCCCCGGAGAGTACTATACTGCTCACTGCGTTCTCTATAAAAGAGTGCCTGACACACTAATGACAATGAGTGAATGAATGAATGAATGATCTCTTTTCTTCTGCTATTACCAAAGTAAGCCAAATACACAAATGCAAGAAATTAAGTGTATAAGTAATTAAGCCTACTCTCCTGAATTATAAACCAGGCATATAAATTTACTATTTCACCCCACCATTTCTATCTCTTGACCATCTTTGTGTTTTATGTAAGTTATAGCTGAAAGAGGTCCTTGAGAGACTATGTCAGGAAGAAGTGCCAAACTATGTGTTATAAATGGGCCAATTCTTCCAGAAGACACATAATCATTACCATGTGTGCACCAACAACAGAATGCCCGTGTGGAAGGGAGAATGTAAATGGAATTACAAGGTGAAACCGTGAGCATTAAAACATCTGGAGACTTAGACACCCTCTGCCCAAAATAAGACAAATACAAGGGACAGATAATCAGTAGGGACACAGTCTAATTCAACAATACCATTAATCCTGAGCTGTGGGCATGCTCAGACTACTTTACCTAACTAGAGCACAGCACGTATTCTCCTCAGGTCTGCATGGAACTCTCACCACAGTCCTGACCAACAGAAACACCACAGCAAATAAGAAGGGACAGAAACTGCATGTCGTCTGCTCTCTGACAAGGGATGAAGACAGAAATCAACCAAAGAGAGACAACTGGAAAGTCAAAGAACAGGGGTTAAAGAACACAGCGGTCCAGGAACAAACCTGCCTGGGATTTCAAGCTATTTTGAACTAAATGAAAATGAAAGCAAAAATTTGTCAAAATTAGTGGGATGTGACAGAAACAATGCTTTGAGGGAAATTTGAAGCAAATGGGTTAGTATTGTGATGTTACCCTTAAGAAATGAAATGTTGTCATTTATGGAATTGTAGATTAAAAATAGAGGACATTATATGAAGTAAGCTGGGCACAGAGAGACATATGCTGCGTTTCCCCCTCACGGGTAGAAACTTCAAACCCTGATTTCATAGAAGAGAGTACAATAGCAATCCCTGGAGGTACGAACAGTCTGGAGAGAAGGGCGTGAAAGAAGGTCAACATAGAATCAGAATCGGCTTGGAGATCGGTCTCTGGGCGCGTCCGTGTGTGGTTGGGTATCCTGGTTGAGTTACTGAGGTAGGCAGACCTGCCCACTCTGGTGGACCATTCCTTGGACTGCAGAACTAGAGAAAGGGAGCTGAGCAGAGCAGGAAGTCATTGCTCTCTGCTTCCTACTTGCAGATGTGATGTGACCAGCTGCTCCCAGCTCCTGCTGCCTTGACCTCCCCGTGTTGATGGACTCTAGCCTAGAACTGTGAGCCAGAGCAAACCCTTCTCCCTCAAGTTGCATTGCCGGGATGTTTTATCACTGCACTGGAAAAAGAAACTATGTCAATTGACAGAGGGAGTCACACAGTGTGTACTAAATCTGGAGTTCAGCAGGAGGAATAAGTCCCATTTACTCTACAGCAGCGGAGTGACTGAAGTTTGCAACAATTTATTATAAGCATTATTAAGAACTAGAGAGAGGAATTCAGAACTTCCTAACAAAAAAGACATAAGTGTTTAAGAAAACAGAGATGTGAACCACCCTTAGTTGACCTTTATGTATTTTATCAAGTAATTACACTGTATACCATAAGCAACACGCAGTTTATAGATATGTGATCAATATACAAAAATGCACAGAAATCAATGAAATTGATTGGTAAAAAAATCCAACAAAACCAAAAGCTAGTTCTCCAAAAAGATTCAATTCCTGTAGTTATTTTTTCCAGGTGTTGTATGGCTATTAACAAGCTGACTCAAAACTTTTTTAAAAAGTTATGTTATTATCTTATGTGTATTATCTTTTTTTTTTGGTTTTTCGAGACAGGGTTTCTCTGTGTAGCTTTGCACCTTTCCTGGAACTCACTGGTAGCCCAGGCTGGCCTCGAACTCACAGAGATCCACCTGGCTCTGCCTCCCGAGTGCTGGGATTAAAGCCGTGTGCCACCACCGCCCGGCATGTATTATCTTATGTGTTTTCTCTGCATATATGTCCATGTCTGGTGCTAGCAGAAGCCAGAAAGAGGGCACAGGAGCCCCTGGAACTGGATTGATAGGTAGCTGTGAGCTGTCATGTGGGTGCTAGGAATTGAACCCAGGTCCTTTGGAAGAGCAGCCAGTGCTCTTAACCACTGGAACATCTCTCCAGCTTCTGATCCTAAAATAAGCAAATGATACAGAGATGCTAATAATATCCAAGGAGAAGAATTGCAGGCAACATAGCCCACAACTATAAAGTAGAGATGATGTATTATTGGTAAGGTATGGACACTAGATCATGCAACAGATTAGAAAGCCCACAGGTTGGCCCACACAAACACGGTCCATTGGTCTCTGATGAAGGAGCAAACACAACACCATGGGGAAAGATGGTCTTAAAACAAACGGAACTGAAAAAATTGCACATCCATTTGTAAATACACCCTTCATAAAAATTAACCCACAACAAATGCCAGATCTAGCCATAAAACAAAATTACATCGCTCCTAGAGGATAATATAGAAGAAAAACATAGATGACCTTGGTTTGGGATCTGAGAAGCTGCTCTGCCTCGGAACAGGAGGGAAAAGCAAACTGAAGTGATAGAGAAATGACATCGCTAAGTGCTGACAAGAAGGTGGAGCCACAGGAATGCTCATCCATTGTGGTGAGAATCAAAATAACACAATGCTATGGACGATAACATTCTCACCATGCAATCCATCAGTTCTTGTGTTTACCCTAACAAGCTGAACTCCACACTCAAATGAATGCTTGCACACAGACGTGGCAGCTTTGTGCATGATTGCCAAGACCCGGAAGAGCCACTAAAATGTTCTCCAGCAGATGAATGAACAAAGGATGGTACTTCCAGATGATGGAATATTATACAGAATCAAAATGGAGGGGACTATCAAGCTATAAAAGGACATTAAATGTATATTATTATGTAAAAAGAAGTCAAATGCAAAGACTGCTCACTATGATTCTGACTACATGGCATTCTGGGAAAAGTAATAAGAATGTCTTCCTGTTTTGATTTGAGACAGGGTCTTACTACGTAGCCCTGACTGGCCTGAAACTCAAAGAGAGATGTGTCTGTGCCTCCTAAATGCTGGGATTAAGGGTGTGTGTCACCAGGCTGGCTCAGGAAAAACTACATCAACAGTGAAGAGATCAGTGTTTGCCACCTGTGTGGGCAGTGCAAAGATGCAGAAGGAGCCAACAGGAAACCCTAATGACGGGTCTGTGTACATTTGCTCAAACTCACGGAATGGGCATGTAAGTGAACCCCAACGGACTTTAACAATGCTGTGTCAACATAGGTTCAGCACTTCTAATGAAAGCACTTACCGAGAAAGGAGATAATGAGGCAGATGGTATACTGAGAAGGGTAGAAAGAATATGGGGAAATCTCTGTACCTTCCACTCAATTTTGCTAATAACTAAAAACCAACTCTAATGCAGAGAGTCTAATGTTTTTGTTCGTCTGTTTCATTTTTAAAACTGACCCAAAAGAGGTGGTAGTCAAAAGTAAATACACATTCTTAGAAGTAATGAATATTTTTCATAAGCAGTAGTTGGTCAAGGCCCGTTTGGGAGCAGTGTGGGGTGGGGTGGGGTGTTTAAACCCCCAGAGGGAAGACAGAATCACAGGATGACTTCAGAGAAAGTCAAGCCTGGAAGGAATCATCTCACAAGCCACCTGTGAGCAACATGTAACCTCATTCCCTGGATTTCAGGATGGAAAGAAGCTCACAGTCAGGTGTCTTCTGTGCTCAGACAGGATGCTCACAGAACCAGGCCAGCTCAGCTGACAAACCCACTGCCTCCTCTTTCTTCAAAGTGTGGCAGCATTTTCAGGATTAGAAGGCAGAGCTTTCTGGCTCCTTCATGATGAGTCAGAGAAACGCTGAGTGTCCTTGTGAGCAGCCAGGAGGGGGAGGAAGCACCAGCCTGAGGAGGGAGTGGAAGGCAAATCATTCCCTTTTCAGGCTGAGTGTGTTTGCTCAGGGATGCTGAGGTGTTTCTCTTTGTTTGGAGAGAAGAAATTGAAGCTTGCATCTAAACTCCTCGCTAATTAGAAGCCAAACCAGGCAAAATCTCTAAACCTTCTCAGCCCTGAAAGGAAAAAGCATCACCAAGTTATCACTCCTCAGAATGGAGTCCCTAAATACCCAGGAAACACAGAAACTGTGAAAATGCCTGTGTGGTCCACAGGCAGCAGCATTTATCAGGGGACACAGTGTGGAAGCCCAAGTGAAAAACTTCAGGAGCCGTGGCGGGGTCCCCAAAACAAACCCTGGCTCCACATTCTCTCCCTAAGTTACCAATTCAGCAATCCAGAAGCAAGCATGAGATAGGGTGTGGGGAAAAGATTTAGAAAAAACATTCTGTGGGCTGTGCAGGCAGAACCAACTCAGCCACAGGTGTGGACTCCGTGCCTTGGGGCAGCAAATGCCTGCCATGAAGATGAAGGACACTGACCTTCTGGCCAACTGCAAAGCCAACACTGTCTGGGTCTTTCATGTAGGCCCTTGTTCACCGGAAGGCCTAAAGCAGGTTTGGGGTTGCCCCGGCATTAGAGCAACAGTTGTGCAAACTGTTGTCCTTAGTGTGCAAGGACCAGTGTGCTTCACGTGTCAGGGTAAGTTTACCGTGTAGCAAATGAGGGACTCAGGGGTCCTTGGAAAGGTAGGAGGTGTGGGGGGAATCTAAGGTGGCCCCAGGATTCTAGCTTCAGAACAGGTTGGAATCTGGAGTCTTCCACTTCCTGCAGTATGGCCCCGAGAAGGCCCTTCACCTCCCTTCATCCCAGGTTACAGGATTAAAGCACACATCAATCAGTCCCATTACAGACCTCAGCGTATGCCTGAGAGCATTGGGGCGGGGCATGTGAGGGCTTTGTGTCTGCAAAGAGAGAAGTGTGACAGGATTTTGATATTCTGTGTTGAGAAGGCCAACACATCAAGCAAGCAGGCTGGACATGAAAAAGACACTAGTACAGAGCCTGAAATGCAAGACAGTGAACTGGAGGCCCACCGATGATGACGGAAAAAGATTTTTGAAAGGACTCAACACCAAGGCTAACCTCCTCACAGCCTGGGCTCTCACAGCACGGATTTAAGGGCTGCTTCTTATTAAAATCACTGACCTTCCCCTGCCTGATGGGTAGCTAACAACAGGGTACCTTGATTTGGGGGTCAGATTCCTGCCCGGTACTAAAGCATTTGCCTAAGATTGGTAACGTAAGACAAATAACACCAAATTCACTTCTTCCTCTTCCCTCACAGAGCTGAAGTCACCAAAGCTAGCTAGGGTGACTATATTCCAAGGGCTGTGGAATCATCCTAGCCCAGGATTAGGAGCAGCTTTCACTGTGTCCTGCAGCCCCTGGACAACATGGAAGAGAGCCGCTGTTGCCTCAACTAACCTCATTTTGCCCCTGACCTGTTCTCTTTCTCAGTCTTTTCTCCTCCTTGATCTCCAGTTCCAGGGACATCGGGGCTTGTAGGAAACTGTCTCTCCTGACACAACCAGACCCTAAAGAGACAGAACTCAGGTGATGACCGAACAGCCTCCCCCCACCCCCACCCCCATCCCAGGCTGCCAGACTGTTGCTTCCTGCCTGCTCTTCTTCACCTAAACACTACTGAAGTTAGTCACACTCCACAGGAAGATTTCTCAAGAGGAGAGACACTGTCTTCTCAGTGTGACCACGGGAACAGGGGTGGGGGAAGGGATTCTTTCCTGTTCCTCCTCGTGTCCCCTTCTTCTCCCTCTCCTCTCTTCTCCCCTTCCCAACCCTTCTGGCCCAAATTAGGGCCAGAATCTGCTTGCTTGTCCTTTGGGCAGTTACCGAACCCCACCCCCAACCTCTCAGTTTTTCAGAGTCTTCATCAGTGGCCTATGCTGATGAAGCTCTCAACTCACAGTCCTCCTGCCTCCACCTCCCCAGTATTGGGATTGCAGGGGTGTGCCACCATGCCTGGCTCTGGTTCTAGTTCATAGAGAAACTGAAATTCAGAGAGCATAAATGTCTTTGCCCAAGGAGGCCTTCAAACCCAGGTCTGACTACAGATGCTAGGATTGTTCCAGACCCCTGATGGGCACGGATGGAGGGGCAGAATTCTGCTGCTGCTGCTCCTCACCCACCAAACTGCTGTGGAGAGACCTGCTAGATGTGTGCAGAGACTGCCTTGGGGACAGGCACTCACAACCATTTGTTCCACCAGTTCTGACCACCCAGAATATGTCAGCATCAGTCCCGGCTGAATGAGGCACCAAACCAGGAAAGGATCCATCACTGGCCTAAAAGTATGGATGTCGGTTCTGATGGTCAACGCAATACAACCCAGAACCATGCAGGAAGGGAGTCTCAATGAGGGGCTGTCTAGATTGAGTCAGACTATGGGGCTTTCTTAATCGTGCTGATGACGTGGGAAGACCCAGCCCACCCTGGGGGATACCTTTTCCCAGTTTGGGGTCCTGGGCTGTGTAACAGTAGAGAAAGTGAACTGAGAAGTAAGTGTGCATGAGTCTCGTTCTTTCTGCTTTTGACTGTGGCTGTGATGCCGCTGTTTTAAGCTTCTGCTGCCTAGATTTCCCTGCTATGGCAGACTAAAGCCTAGACTTGTGAGCAAAAATAAACCCTTTCTCCCTGACACTGTTTTCGCGGGGGATTTGATCACGGCAACAGAAATGGAACCGGGAGAGTGAGGGAACCTGCTCCTGCAGTTGACTTTTTTGTCTTCTGCCAGTGACTCAGAACTTTCAAGGGTGTGTCTCAGTCTAATTAAGCATCCGAAGCCACACTTTTCTTATGGGCTCCCAGGAGCTCTTCCCACCATAGGTCAAACTGTGAGACAGAATAAACACTTCCTGTCTTAAAGTGTTTGTGTCAAATATGCTGTCATGGCAACAAGGAAAGTGATTAGTGATCTATTTTAAATGTATTCCTGTAAAGTGTATGAATCAACTTAAACAGCAGCATTAGGCCAATAATAGTGGCTGGACTTGGATATGGCCAATGGAAGCCACACGGCTGTGGTCGGACAACAGTGGGGCAGGCTCTACCTCGTGGTGTGCTTCTTGCTATGACTGCTGTTTTCCTATGCTGGTGTTGAACCAAGAGCCTGGCACACACTGTCACGGCGACTCTTCATCAGTTTTGCCCCAGACTTGTCTGCAAACAGAGCCATTTCTGTCTTATCTCCATTTCCACGCCCAGATCCAGACACTGGTCTTCTCAATGAGCATTCAGAGACCATGAGAGTCAGGTCTCAGCTCACTGTGCATCCTATGGGCCAAGTGAGCAGACAATGATACTGCTCCGGATGCAAGGTCAGAGGTCATCACAGAGTGCTGTGGAAGGCTCACAGGTTCCAGCCCCAAGGTTAGGAAAATGGCAGCCACTTGATCAGAGCAAAGTCAGTAAGATAACTGGTGAGATTTGGCCAGTAAGAAATAAGAAGAGCCAGGGCTAACGTCTGGGTGCGGTGGTACCCATAGTCCCAGCCACTCTAAAGGCTAAGAGGGTGGCTCACCCATGACTGGCCACAAAGTGATACCTGCCCAACCTGGAAAAGAGGGAGGGAGGGAGGGAGGGAGGGAAGGAGGGAAACTCAGAAAGACGGCCATTTTAGTGCCCTGCATTCCTTTATGCAGATCCCTGTTTCCACCCTGTTCTCCATCTATCTGAAAGACTTCTGTTTACATTTTGTATAACCAAGGTCTGTTTCTGTCATGTGCTTTGGGTTTGTAGATCCTAAATGTCCTCATTTCACCGTTGTTTCAGACACTTTGCAAGGTGCATACTTCTAGGCTGACGTCACTCTCCACCTCCACCTCTGCACCTCACACTGTCCCGTACTCAGCCTTGGTTTCCTTGTGTGCTGCACGCTTCTATTCAGTGGCTGCTTTTAGAGTATTATTCTCCTCATGAACTCACTAGACTTCTGCTTAGGAGGCCACAGACAGACACCACAGCCAGGCCTAGAACCTGGAAACAGAAATCTGTGGAGGAGTCCTGGAGTGCTGAGGAGGCCTGGAGCTCCTGACCCTGGTTGGGATATAGAATCCACTGCCCATCTTCACAGAGGAAGCTCCCAGCTTCACCTGAGCATCAACCACGGGTTTGGCTGTCACTTACCACACAGGGGACAGGGCTAAGGCTGGGTGACCAACCTCAGTAACTACCTGCAGAATCAAGATTGTCTAGCACTGTTTATGAGCAATTGCGATTAATTTTCTGGCTTAGAATTTTCTGAGCCCTTGCATTTGTGAATTTATAATTAATAATGTCTGGTCATTATTTCTTCAAGCATTGGTTCTACTCTCTGATCCTCTCCTGTCCTTTAGGGGCTCCGGTTTCATGTACTGTAGTCCGTGAAGTTGGGCCAGCTTACAAAACCTCTCTGCATCCTTGTGTGCTTCATTTTGAAGATTTCTGTGGTGGTATTGTGTTCCCCAAAATATTGTGTATGCTAATAAACTTATCTGGGGTCAGAGAACAGGACAGCCACAATATTAAACATGAGGATAGGCAGTGGTAGCATACACCTTTAATCCTAGCATTCCAGAGACAGAAATCCCTCAGAGTGAGTTCAAGGCCACATTGGAAAAGGCCAAGCACGTCACGATACACACCTTTAATCCCAGAAAGCCACACCTTTAATCCCAGGGAGTGGTGGTAGAAAGCAGAAAGGTATATAAGGTGTGAGGACCAGAAACTAGAGGCATTTGCCCTGGAGAGGCATTTGGCCTGGTTAAGCATTCAGGCTTTTGAGCAGCAGTTCAGCTGAGACCCATTCTGGATGAGGGCTCGGGGCATCCAGTCTGAGGAAGCAAGACCAGCTGAGGATCCGGTGAGGTGAGATAGCTGTGGCTTATTCTGTCTCTCTGACCTTCCAGTGTTCGCCCTAGTAACTGGCCTCAGGTTTGATTTTATTAATAAGAACTTTTAAGACTCATGCTACAGATTTCCATTCCTATGACTTCACATTAAGTTTTTCCTCCGTCAATTCTGTCACTATTGCCCAGTACACTTCTTAGCTTGGACATTATTCTTTTCATCTTTAAAGTTTGGTTTTGATTAAACAACAACAAAACCAAACAACCCGTCCCACGTCTCTACTAAGCCATTACAAGACATGGAATATAGTTGTAATAACTGACTGTCTTTGCCTGTTCTAACACCAGGGTCAGCTCTGAGTCCACTGATTTATCTCCTCATCATACCTTGCATTTTCTTTCCACTTTGGATAACTAATAAATTTTTAATGATGAATTTTACTTTTTGGGGAGCAAGATATTTTTGTATGGCTATAAACACTTTTGAGCTTTCTTCTGGGGCACAGTTCACTGGTGTGGAAGCAAATTGTTCTTGCTTTAAAGATTTGCTAAGTGAGCCCATGACTGCACTTGGTGTGGAGCAAATCCATCTTAACTGCCAAGGACTCATCAGAGATTTCACCCCAGGACCCATGCATTCATGTGTCTGGTGGGAGCTGTCTCTCCTGACCCTTTGTGAGCCCTGCTCACTGTTTTCTGTAGTCTTGGGTGTTTCCCCAATGTGTGCTGATTAGCACACGCAGCTATCTGCTGGAGGTGAGAGGAAGACCCTCCCCACATCTAGAGTCCTCTCTGATGTCTATTCCTATGAAGTCCAGTGCATCAGTACACCCCAGACTCTTAGCTCCCTCTCCTCAGCTCTGCCTGGGTTACCCCTTCCTGCAGGCCCAGCTGGGGAGTTATTACAAGGCTGTAAATGGGCGTGATCACAGGGCTACTCTCACTGTTCCGTGTGCTTTAGGGGTGACAGTCCTGGCTAGCTTTATCTCCAATGTCCTAAAAGCATTGTTCCATGAATTCTTCTGTTTGTTTGGTTTCAGGCAAGAAGGTAAATCCAGTTTCCATTATTCAGCACTGGTGGATTCAATTGCATGGCTTTTTTTGCTGTGTGTGTGTGTGTGTTTGTGTGTGTGTGTTGGAGGGTTATGACCTAAGCAGCTTTAATACCCTATGTAGTTGAGGATGATCTTGAACTTCTGCATTTCCTGCCTCCACCTCCCAAGTGCTGAGATCACAGGTATGTGCCCCAATGCCCAATTTTAGCTTCATGAATGTGGGTAAGTCTTCTGCCAGCCTGTCTGCATTTAGCCCCTTTCACACTACGTTTTAAGACTGGGTTTATCTACCCTCTAAGGTCTATGCTTTATTCTTCACACACCCTTTACGTTCACTGTCATTACAGTGACAACTGGTGAAGGTTATTCACCACCACAGACTGTGCTGCAGTTTGTCACTGTGTGAGTCACCACGAGGCTCTGGCAATCCTACCAAAGTAGAAGCTGATCTGTGTCTAGATGGAGAAGTCCAGAGATGAAGTATCATCATGTCTCACATAGATGGGACACTTTGCAGCCGAGGACTTCTCTGGTCTGTGATTATATCACATCACACATGCACACACACACAGAGACACACACACAGACACACATACAGACACACACACACACATACACACACACACACACACACACACACACACGCACAGACACACACACAGACACATAAACACACACAGACACACACATACACACACAGAGAGACACACACATGCACACACATGCACAGACACACACAGAGACACATGCACACACATGCACACACACACACACACACATGCACAGATACACACACACACACACACACACACACACACACACACATCTTCAATAGGAGGCTGAAGACAATGATACCAGGACCAGCAAACACAGAGCAGGATCAGGAGCTGAGAGCAAAGTCCAGGGTAGAGAAGAACAATGCTCCAAGACAGGAAATGGCTTTGTGGGATGGCTGTGAGAAAGCAGGAAGGCCAGGGTTCTCCTGCCCCAGGACTCCCCTGCCCCAGGACTCCCCCTGCCCCAGGACTCCCCCTGCCCAGGACCCCCCCTGCCCCAGGACTCCCCCTGCCCCAGGTCTCCCCCTGTCACAGGACTCCTCCTTCCCCAGGACTCCTCTGGGCTCTTGTAGTAAGCAGGCCTGTCTCTCTCCCTCCCTCCACAGTCCCCACAGAGCCAGGTGTATGCACACATCTCCCTGCACCACTCAACTGAGATTAACACTGACAGATCACAAAACAAACAAGCCACACAAATATTCCAGACAATCACCAGAGATTCCCAGCAACAGAGGATGTCAGCAACTGTTTTTGATATTGCTTATCATGAGCATGAGCAAGGTATGTGAGAAGAAACCAAGTGTAAACTACACATGGAGGGACTCTGACATGGCCACAGTGGACACAGAAGCATTATTTCCCATTTCATACCCGGGAACTGGAGTGCAAAGTGCTGCAGGGACAAGCCCTTAATTCTGATCTCACCTGATCTCAGCTGATCCCAACAGGTAAGTGATGAAGTTGTGTCAAGTAAAACCTGTTAGTCAAGAAAAGCTTCATGGGAAACATTGAGGAGCAGGCTGGGGGCTTTTCCTGTCTACCAGAGATGGGCTGAGGAACAGAATCTGGTGGAGAGAAGGAGAAGGGGATGCAAAGAGGGAGGGAGGGACAGAGGGATGGAGGAGACATCATTACAAGTGAGAGATTCCTGGGCCCTAGAACCTGAGCTAAGTCTCTGAGA
The DNA here is from genome assembly GCA_902168325.1 of Peromyscus nudipes. Lineage (NCBI taxonomy): Eukaryota > Metazoa > Chordata > Mammalia > Rodentia > Cricetidae > Peromyscus > Peromyscus nudipes. The sequence continues at coordinate 64,645 of CABHPH010156138.1, forward strand.
ATTGACTTTATTGTATATGCGAGCCAGGCTAAAATGGAGGTCTGTTGCAGAAGGGTAGAGCAAACCCACACTTAGCGATCTGCTGTGGGACATATAAATTACTATGTCCCACATCCCAGAGAAAGTTCAGCTCTTTGTAGGAGAGTACACACCAACCTCACACACAAAGAAGACACTAAGAAGAAGAGAGGAAGCAAGGAGGGGGTGAAGGCAAGAACAGAACAGAAAACTACTCCAGAGTCCGGCCACAGCAGACAGATCTGCCTGAGAGCGGCTTCTGCAGGGTGATTTGCTCTGGGCAAGCAGATTCTTGCCTGTAGCTATCTTCAAGGGGTTCCTGTTCACACTGGATCAGAAAGGGACTCCGCCCTGTGCCAGCATTAGAGGTGATCTGACGTTGCCATGGAGATCTGAATCTCCTAGGGGAGAGGCTGGTTTTTGAGTTTTCAAGTCAGGGAAGGGTCTTATGAGAAAGGGTATGTGGCAAAAATTCTTCCCTGAGGGAGACTTCAACATCTACCCCTCCTCTTAAGGTCCCCAACAAACCAAAGCATGACTCCACCTAAGTTCACCAAGAGAAACCAACACTTGTATTGTTTTTGTGTACAGAGCACTGGTGAGGGGTTAGTGGCAGAAGTGTGGGGACCCCTCAGCTTTAAACTGCACTTTAAAGTCCTGCATGGATGCTGGCTCCCCCATATCTGCACAGACGCTGGCTCCCCCACATCTGCACAGATGCTGGCTCCCCCACATCTACACAGACGCTGGCTCCCCCATCTCTGCACAGATGCTGGCTCCCCCACATCTACACAGATGCTGGCTCCCCCAC
>CABHPH010156139.1:0-12141 GCA_902168325.1 Peromyscus nudipes
AGGTTCTCAACACAGGAAATGCAATGTGGAATCATATAAACAGTTAAAGAATATTCTGAGCATGTATTATCCTATTACTCTAAATATACTAAATGATTTAGATTACAATTGCTTTGGCATCATTGCACCCATGCATCATTGACATAGGCATTCAGAGTCTTTCTTTCTCCAAATTCCCATGTTCTTTGTAGTAAAATATATGATAGCAGTTTCTCTAAGTTAATGCTACTCAATAACGTACCTAGAACGTGAGTATTTACATTTTGAATAGGACATTTTTCACATATTCTAACACATATTTCTGACATTAATGTGCTTGGTTGTATTGTGGAGATCAATGATGAAATACGTTTTCATATAAATATATGTCATATTTAATACATGACATCAGAATTATATCTAACCCTTAAAGTTAACCAGAGATAAATATGAGATGGTGTGGCAGAGGTTGATATAAAATAAAATATGTGTATTCTATGATTTCATAAATCTAAAAATTAAATTTTTATAATTATCCTTATAATTATATTACTTAACTTTACCCCAGGACATAGAACCCCATGCATTCATGACTGATTGGAAGACCCATCCTCAAATTATACATTCTCAATAACTGGCAAATGACCTAATTATTTTTAATATACAAAACAAAGACATGAAACTAGTTTCAAAGCAGACTGAGACTAATTGTGATGTGCATTCACAAGATGTATAGGTAATATATTTTCTAAAAAGTTTGGTGCAATTTAAGACATAACAAGGAACCGGCATTGTGAGAAATAGAAAAAAGTAATTGCATTACCATTCAGCAAAAGGCACCTTAGTAAAATAAAAACTATAAAACCTTGCTTTAGTATATTAGGGAAGAAGTAAAAAAAGAGAATTTAACCATAATAACTTCTACTTCTTTCAATACATTTATTACACTTTGAAGTTTGTTACAACATTCTCTGAAAACAAGCATGTACAATCATAAAATCAACTATGTTGATTGTGTGAATAATTTATTAAAATTTGACTGGACACAGGGTGGTTTTATGGGGAGCATGCGTTGCACTGTATGTCCTGAGTGAATATAGGAGTACTATATTCTCAAAGGTCTTTAAACCCAGTTAATGCTCTTAGATGAATTCCAACTAGACTTTGAATCAAATTCTATTCTACCTTCTGAAGTGATCAATGCCATTTATAGACAGATAAAAGCTTAAATTCCTTTGTAGCCCCATTTCTAAAGGAATTGGCGTTTTACAATCTAATTTGCTTATCTTAAATCACAAACAAAGCACTGAAATCCAGGAAAGAAAGAAGATAGATGAAGAATGAGCAGTAGAGGCAGGGAAGGATGAACGCAGTAAGGAAAGACAGAAATGATTTGTTGTCTCTTATGTAATATCAATTGTATGTTCCTAGATGATCACTTCTAGTATATAGATTAGGACCACCTGTTAGTTTGTTTAACTAGCACAAAGATACTGGGTCTCTTCTGTCTCACAACCCCCCAAAGTTACAACCTCTCTGACTAGATGACTTTATTGGTGCTACCTTTTGCCAGATATCTGTGTAATCCAGAGAAGGTAATGATATGACAGTAGAGGGATTGGATGAATAAGTATTACTAAGAAAATGGAGCAGTTGTGAGAAGCTTAACAATTAACTTCAGTTGATTATTCAGGAGGGACCTTAGAGCCTGTGAAGGGATATTGTCTATTATTCATGGTTGTGTTTACAGCATCTGCCATGGTATCTGCATTTCACAAGTATGTTCAGTCTACACCCAATGGACCACATGCAGCTAAGGATAATGACTATGAATGTGGCCTAAGACAAAAATATGAACATACTCAAAAGGTCATGAGATTTCACAATGTTTTTGCTTTGTAATTCAGTTGCTGGGTTCTTAGGTTGGAACCTCATCCACATACAACAATAACAGTGTTGTAATAACAGTGTTGTAATAACAGTGTCTATAGGTTTGAGATTCCTGAAGGTTAATGCTAAAGACAGAGTAATAAACTTAATGTTTCAGGCTTCAAAACAAGAAATACCAATATAAGCTGTGGCTTGATCGATCATGTTGAATGATGTTGCTTGAGGAATATCCATATGGATAGGTGAATGAAATACTCATGTTTCTATCCATAAACAGTACCTAGGAAATTGTTAATTGTATTCAATTGGAGGCAAAGCATCTGATATTAAGTGCCTTTCAATCTACAATTTGCTTTTTAAGATTTTCATAAAAGGACCTCTTTGTAATAAGGATGTGGGACACACAATCGGCAATACACCTTTTGATTTTATTTTATTTTTTACATTCTGTCTTCATTCCCCTTATTTGATCACTCAAATAATCAAATATTTGCATTTTATAGCCTTTTGAGTCTGTCTAAAACTCATTGTTGAGGACTAGGAAATATAAGGCCTTGAATTAGCTTCAAATACACCAAAAATAGTATGAAGCATACATTTTTAGAAACTGTTCATGTAACAATAAATTGAACATCACCAAAGGAAAACAATTTGGGAAATAATATTGAGCTTCTGTTATACGAAATAAGACTAGAATTCTTATAAATAATTCTTCTATACAAGTTTAAGGTTAAAAATAACGTTCCAACTAGATTCTTATCAATGGTACTTTTCTATTTCAGACTGCTTATCATTATTTTAACAATTTTTGTGTACATATATGCAAACTGAATTTAAATATAAGAATAATCAACCAATCCTATGAGCTCATTTGTGTATACAAATCAGTAAAGTGCTTCAATATGGGTATCCTTCTTTACATGAGTATGTTTAAACTAGCATAGTGAAAACAGACCTTTTCTAGTGGAGCGGGCTGTATAATCAAGTCTCCTTTGCAATATGTCATTAGAGTTTCACAGTTTTTGAAGTTGGATCCCACACTGTGACTAGATGTTATCTCTATAACTGAGAAGGCATAAGGCTGAAAGAAAGTTTGATACTTTAACAGAAGGAGTAAAGCCAAACCATGGCCTCACCTCTCTGACTGTGAAACACTTCTTTTGTGGTGGCAATGTATATTTATTCATTTGCCAAACATCTCAGTGTCACTGTGGGAATGAGTCCAGTGATATTACAATTAGCAGAGGTATGTGGAGACATGTTTTCCACTCTTTAGAAATAAGGACAATATCTTAAAGATTCATTAGAGCTATATTATGTCATACAATATTTGTAATCATTTAATGGCCATTTGGGGATTATATATGCCACTGGGCTCATAATAATTCATTGAACATTACAGAATGGTTAGAAAACAACACAACTTGATTAGTTTCGTTCCTTTTGCCCTAATGGTTGTATGTTTTCTGTTATTTCTAATCCTTCTTCTGCTTCTCTTTGGGCATTGTTTTAAATTGCTGCCTTTGTCTTTAATTAAATTTCATTTGACTAAGTAAATTTACTCATGCTAGTATATTTATTTGTTTACATCATGCTTGGATATTAGGTTTTAAGACAGCATTAGCTACTTATTCTATAATGACATGCTAGATATCCTCTTTAAGGGCTCCTGAGGCTGAGAGTCGGTGCTTTTCAAATGTTCTTTAGACTTTCTCAATGCACCCAATGGTGCCTGAGAAATGCTGCTGCAACCAGTGTTTACTCAAAAGGTGCAAAACAGGGAAAATATATTAGGGAATTTAGAGGATATCAAAGGGAAATGGAAAGCTTTATGATTCCCATACTGTATAACAGGGATTTGGCAAGTCCACTATGAAGAACAAGCAGTCAACTGTGTCTTTGTACTACTTGTACAGTGCGACACACTTGAACTTTGGAAAGCCTCCTCCCTTCCACCCACAATAAAAAAGACTGTGGGTAGAACAGAAAGCCCTGTCCATCTCTGTAGAAGGTTTAGCTATCATATATTTTAAATTTTCACCTTATATTGAACCAGCCAAAGCAGACAGTGCACATGGAAGGACATGAGTATCAGCTCTAAGAAAGTTATTGTATGGATAATGCTATACCTATTATTTGATTTATAGCTTTCCTTCGCATATTCGGTGTGGCATTCTGAGGCTTAATCCTCTGTTCCCTAAGTATCAGTCAGGCCATGCTCCCCTCATTCTCTTCATTACTGCCCCTTTTCCAAAGTTGTCTCATCTCTGCAGCCTAGTTCTCTTCTTTGTGCATCAGAATGAAACTCTTGGCCAGTAGCCATAAAAAAATCCAATTAAAATGTGTATTTTTCAGTATTTAAAAAATAATCATTAACTATAAATGAGTCATACCACTTCTCTTAGCAAGTCATTATCTGATGTTTTTGTCCTTGGCTCTTCCACTTCTGGCATGCTGTATTGAAGGTTTTTGAGTTCAACATGTTTCTCTATAAGGCTGTCAGCTGTAAAAAGGAAGCTTTCACTTTCTCCTTTCTCAACTCACCTTACTTACCCTCTCCTTCCATGTTCGTTCCTCTTATCTTTACTTATACCTAAGAATTTATACACTATCTCTTATAAGTTCAGCATTCTTGTTCAGGGTATCAGTGTATTGCTCTCTATCCTGCAAGTCTTGAGACATTTTCTCTACAGAACTATAAATATGAGGAGTTTCAGTGAACATACTTATTTCTATTTTGTTAAGCAGAACTGCATTAAAAGCTTCTAAAACAACAATGTTATCACAACATAGTTTGAAGATCACTTCAAGAATTAAATAAGATATTTTGTCAATGGTGATAACGGTAAATGGCCTGAAACATGTCACTTAGTCTGACTGCAATGGAAATTTGATTTTGAAAGAAAAAATAGAATTAGAAATTCTGTTGTGAAAAAAATACATAGGCAGTAACAGCACTTAACAGAACGCTAGCATTTTTCAAAACTTAAATATAATTGTAAACTATCTTGCATATTACAGCCAGAGAAATCAGAGAGTTAACATATTGACTACCAATCTAATCTTTGGCATGCAGCATTCTAAGGAACTGTCTGAAGGCTAATATTATTGTGTTTTAGTCAGAAGCATAGGGAAATCGCATAGCACTGTATGCTACAGGCATTAGGTTATGGGAGGCCAAGTAAAGATTGGTGAGTTCTAGGCTTTTTTCCCTATTTCATGTTACTTTTTGTCTTACTTTTTCTGGGAGATGTGAACAAATGTCTTTATTCCCTCCTCTCAGTGTTTCCTCATAGGACTACAATGACAGGTCTAAGAATTGGCTCAACCCTAGCCTAGATTCTTGGACCAGTGGATTTTCTGGAATTACTTACAAATGCATCAGTGAGGGGCCACTTGCAATAGCATAGGCAAGTCAGCCAGATATAACAGGATAAACTCCCCATCCAGGGAATTGTTACTGACTATAGAACCTCATGAGTCTAGAAACTTTCTTTTGCATCCTGATAACTTTGCTATGAGTCTGGTGATTTCTGCCCTGTCTCGTGGAGAAAACGTTTTAATCCAGAGGAAACCCCTACACAGCATACATCACTGTAGAGTTAGTCAACGGCGGAAATACAGAAATCCCAAGCCAGGCTAGTAAGGCATGAAGCGGGGATAGAGCTGAGGGTGAAGGTCAAAGAGTGAGGAGGGGCAGAGACAAATACTTCGCAATTCAAAAGCTATAAATTCATATTTCCCTATGGACTGATTGGAGTTTTCACATGGAACAGAAATAATCCAAGATATCCAGGCCATCTCTTAGAAAGAGAGAAGAGGTGTCATTGGCAGTAGACATACCTAGCTAGCAAGAAGGCAAACTTTTATCTTCAGAAAGACCTACATTTAAATATGGGCAAGTATTACATGAGATAAGAAAAAAAACTAAACTTTCTAACTCATAATTTTCTCATGTATAAAATTACAGTATAATCCCTATCATAATACTTTCTTAGAAAAATAAAAGGCCTCTTTTCCAGAGTGTTTGGCAGAAGTTATTATCCCCTTGCCACTTGAATGAAATAGACTTAGCATCACCTTCAAGCAGAGTGGGTAAAGGCTGAAGTTATTAATATGAAATAAGAAGTTACAAAAATAAGGGAAGAATTGCTTTGATGGGAGGGATGGAACTTCAAATTAGTTCTGGTCAATTGTTATGAAATATTCTGTCATAACTTGGTGGCAAAAATGGTCCCATTTCACTGAGTAATGTGTCAACCAGTTCAGTGTTTACTGATAGTTTATATTTGGCATATACACACATAGGCATGGAGGTATAATTTCCCCTTTTTTTCTTTTTGATTCATCTTCAATTATAAAGGGAACTCATTTGGAACTCTCTTTTGTTTTGTAGATGGTATTTTAATAAATGGAAACAGCATTTGTAATAATGATGTAAACATCTGTCGCAAATCATGCCCTCCAGAGACATTTCTGTTTATTAGTATTCCCCAATAGAAAATTCATTGCCAGGATGATGTTATCCACACACTCCTTCAAGGAGTTCTGGGTAGCTTAAGTTGAAATGGTTTCAATTAGATGTCTGGCATAGTCTCTGCATTTGAATACTTGATCCCTAGGCTGAGAAACTGAGAGGCTAAGGAAACATGACCCAATGGAAGCAGCCTTTGAGAGTTTGAAGACTTATTCCAGTTTGAGATTGAGCTCTCAGCTTCATTGATTGATTTTTAAGATATGTGCTTTCAGCCTCCTGCTCCAGACACCATTCCTCTGCTCTGACATCATGGACCGTTAGCCTTCTACAACTGTAAACCCAAATAAATCCTTTTTTATTAGTTGTCTTCCTGATAGTATTTTATTGCTGCAGAAAAAAAAAACTAAGACAACATCTAAAGCTTGTAACCATAATGTGACAGATTACATTAAAAATATATTGTACAGAGTACAGAAGAAAAAAACATATATTGTAACTCTCAGAAGACAAAAGAGCAAATGGCTTTTCTTAGCCATTTAAGTGATCCTAAGTAGAATTGTGAATTAGATTTTAAATAAATTACAAATTCTGTTCATAATGTGCATTTTTTAATAAATTCACGTTTAATAAAGCTGTCACAGTTGCATTGCAGGTCACATATTGTATTGACATACCCTTAAGGATATTTTGTCTGTGTTCTTGACATACAGTTTTAAATCAAAAGCTTATGTCTTCTGTTGAACCATCTTGATCAAACTGCAAACTGGTATATAGAAGCAAACATTAGCCATCATTTCCAAGTACTCAGAAATTAAGGCCTTACTTTTTTTTTTGCATGTCATTGCTATACCTTTTTTATGCATATAATTGTTAAGTAGACATTGCTAAATTATAGGATGAAATCTTACACAAATATATCTATGGCATTATTTAAGGATAGAAGATTTGAATATGTTTTAGAAATTCCTAATTTTACCTGCTGATGGTAATCCTGCATTTTAATTTTTAAAATTATTTTAAAGTAAGGTAAAATGGCATACTCTTCCTCAGTCTGTGCAGTGTTTGGAATCAAAAGTGTTCATAGGGTGGTGACATACTTGGTTACATACTTACTGACTACACAAATGATTCTTGTTTCCCTGAGATCTGTACTGAGTCTTAGGTTGTCCAACTTTAGGTAACATTAGGACACTAGACCCTTGGCCCTATAGGCCTTTTATATTTCTTGTTATATAATAGGAATACAAATTGATTTAAGTTATTGTGAATCTCTTGGATGATTGTTAGCATGTTGCTAAAGTATTTGATGTAGTCCTCTTGAATCCCACTTCTGTGAAATTATGGATAATAGAATAGAGTCCTTATATTTAATTCACATTGGAAAAGAAGGTACAAAGTATCCAATGATAAAATAAATGTAGCTGTTAAAAATCATCAGATAACTTACTACATTTTCAAAGTCTAACAGCATTTCATCAGTTAGAAGACTGAAGATAATTTTGTGAAGCCCAGCCGTAATTAAGCTACAGTGTTATGTGGTGATATATTGAGGAACACAATATATTGTGCATCTTAATAAACTTATCTGGGGTCAGAGGACAGAACAGCCACTAGATAGACATAGAGGCCAGAAAATGGTGGCACACACACACCTTTAATCCTAGTATTCTGGTGGCAGAGATCCATCCGGATCTCTGTGAGTTCAAAGCCACACTGGAGACAGGCATGGTGACACATGCCCCAGCAAGCGATGGCAGGAAGTAGAAAGGTATATAAGGTATAAGGACCAGGAACTAGAGCCTGTTAAGCTTGTATATATTGTATATAGTTATTGTACTTATTGTATATAGTTTTCCTTATATTAATTATAGCTTTTTTATACTTTTTTATTTTTATTAGAAAAAAAGGGGAAATGTGGTGATATTTTATTTGTGTTGAAATGTGATGATATTTTATTTGTATGTTAATAAATAAAGTTTGCCTGGAGATCAGAGGACATAGCCAGCCAATTTTAAGTAAATATAGAAGTCAGGTAGTGGTAGCACACACCCTTAACCAGATCACATGGCAGGCAGAGTCTCTGTGCGTTCAAGGACACAGCCAAGCATGGTGGCACACTCCTTTAATCCCAGTACCAACCATAGAGACCTGGAGGTCTGTGCAGACAGGCAGTGATGAGGAAGTGAGGTGACTGGGCTAAGAGCCAATGAGAAAGCAGAACAGCAAGGCAATAAAGGCGCAGGTTAGACAGGAAGAATTTGGTTCTTTTAGGAAGCTACAGCGGCATGGTAAGCTAAGATTAGCTGGTGACTCTCACTATTTCTCTGATCTCTATGGCTTTCACCCTTGGATTGGACTCTGTATCTCTTATTTAATAAGACTATTTAGAAATACATCAACAGTGTTATTCAAACTCACTTATCCTGTTCCCTTTCCTTGTGTTTACACTGTAATGGATGGTAGCCCCTTGCTTGTAGTTTCCCTAGTATTGTTCTGCTAGCATTAGAAAATCTTACATATGAAAAGACAGAAAAGCAATAGCCAGTCTCTTCAAGAAAATCCAGATACATTCTTAAAGATGCCTCTCCATGTCTCATCTAATTACTTACTGTCCTCTGGTGGCAGCAAAGTACTCTTTGTACTCTTCTTCCTTCTTTCTATTTCTTTAACATGTTCATCACAATGGTTTGTGAAGAACTGTATCCTTAGGGCATTTGACATTGTAGTCAAAATGGTAAGTGTAGAAATTCAGGAAATGAAGGTCAGTACAGCTGCAGACATGTGGAAAGGGAGCAGAGTTTTCAGAAGGGATTGCCATTTAGCTCTATGTGCTGTTGCTTACAGGATAAAATGTCCTTCAGGGCTTATGTCAACAAAGTTGGACCATGAGTCTATTCATGCTCATATCTGCTGTATTTTGGATGAGACATTTTCCAGTCTCATAGAAGATTCCATCCTGGAAGCTGGCTTATTTTGTTGTTGTTGTTGTTTAGGAAGTTTTAGAGTTTATTAAAGCTACCCCAGGGATTTTTTTTTGAGGGATTTTTTAATTTTTTTATAGTTTTACCACATTATTGTCAAAATTCTGTAGATACATTTATTTTTCCTTTTGACATTTAGTTAACTAACCTATTTCTTCCCTGTCTTTCAAACACAATGGAGTGTTTTTCTCAGATGCACTGTGTCATTCTTTCTTCCTTTTAGATCATTGGTTAATATCTTGCATGTGTAATAGTTTGATTCAGACAAATGAGAAAGTCTGACCCACAAATAAACATTCTGGTTCTGTTAGTTTTTAGTGGCCTGAAGCTTTATTGCTCATAAAGGAAGTAGGTAGGTTTATCAAGCCTAGGCAATTTTGCTTTTGTCAAATAAAAACACCTAAATGATATACTATTAATGAAGTTTGATACAACAAATACATTGGTGAGCATGTGTAAAACAGGAGTTTCCAGTGGAGTACTCTACTATGGGTTATGACTTCTATCAAGTTTGTTGCACTGCAATGCCTCTTTCAGCTATTGCTGCTTAGATCTACAAATCTCTCATCAAATTGTGTCATTATGACTCTACGGTTGTTCTCAGAAGGAGAAATGGTGTATGTGAGCACCAGCATTGACTTGTGTACAGGAGAGATGCTCTTCCTCACTCACTGAGGGAGTCAATGTATGGACTAGCTTGTCAGGTTCCTCAGGAAATGCACTTTGAGACAGGAGTTACCTCTGGAGGTTGGTGGCGTAAGTGTTTGTGAATGGAAAAGGAGTGAGATTCAGCACTGCAAGGAGTTGAACAAGCTCACCAGAACTACCTGATTTTTAGAGTGGCTGGTAACTGTCAGGAGTTGTGGAAGAGGAAAGGCTTTTCAAACTTGCTTAATAAAAGCTAGTTAAGAAGCTTAAATATTGAACAGTTAATGCACTCACTGCCTGAATTCTTTTTGTTTGTTTGTTTGTTTTTGTTTTTCGAGACAGGGTTTCTCTGTGTAGCTTTGCGCCTTGCCTGGAACTCGCTTTGGAGACCAGGCTGGCCTCGAACTCACAGAGATCTGCCTGCCTCTGCCTCCCGAGTGCTGGGATTAAAGGTGTGAGCCACCACCACCCGGCTCTGAATTCTTATTGGGCTTTCTCCAGTTCTGTCTACCTCCCTACCTTCTTTGCTCAGTGTTATTTATAACATTGTAGTCATCACTGTCTTTTTCCAACCACTGACAATATTAGTTAACATTGGACACATGTTAATCTTCTATTTGAACTGAGCTATTAAACTATTTTCTCTTTAGATTACACAAGTGTTGATCTCTTTCCCTGCAATTCATATTCTAACATTGTATTTCCACTCCATCATGTAGTAATGTTTCCATTTTCTAATCCACAAAACAAGACATCACAGTTTGGAAAATTTCAGGAAATGTATTGCAGGACCATTACAGCAGTGTACTCTAAATGTGTGTTGATGCTTTTTCCAAAATGTCAAATGAAAGTCTGATGGATGATCTCTATTTGCCCTCTGTCTTTATTGTGCCAAATGCCATCATTGAAGTTAGGGCAAGGAAAAGGGTGTCAGGTTAAGACTTTTCAAGTAAAATCCTACCCACTGGCTGAGATCTTCACTATGATCTGTGAGGAAGGGCTAATTTGGTATAGATGGTAGAATTTTTTTACTTACTTTTTATTTGTTAATAACAGAGAATACAGAGTTTCTTAACAACATAGGATGACTTTCTAATAATTTTTAAAATGCTACAAGATGAATTACTTATATTAAAATCCACCCCTAATATTTGTTTCTTATTTTTTGTGTAGCAACTTTATGACATACATCAATATAACAATTGCTAAGCATTTTATTATCCATTTCTTTCCTTACCTCTTCTTAGGTAAAGTTATACAGGCTTCAGATAATACTTTCAATGGTGTTCTTTAACTCAACTCTTAAACTAGATCAAGTTTAAATAGTAAAATGAGGCATTTTTCCTTGAAATAAAACATGTCAGGTCTTTCAAGAATTTGCTTTTAACTGCTTCTGGTTTATTCTTGGAGCTGATACCTGACAGATGAAGGTGTGGTCCTCCCTAGAATGTGAAGTGTTCTCGTTTGCAGTAAGCAAAGATGATTCGGGAAAGATGTCTTTAGTGGTATAAATGTTTTTCATCTGACCTGCGTAACCAGTAGGAGCTACAGTGAGTTTGTGAAGTTTTTGTCAGGGACTTAACACTACTGTGTGAAAGACAGGCTGCTTTCTCTGTAGTTGCTGTCTCCTGTGCCCTCATCAAAAAGCCATAGCTATGACTATCCGGCTCTGAGTAAGCACACTGAGGGCCCCAATATACATACTTCTCAAACAAAAGCAAGATCGTTTTCTCCAAGGAGCACAGATCATTGTATTCTACCATTGGATAACATTTATAAATATGGGTATACATTTTTGCTTTGTAGTATTACATCCATAGGCATTATTTCATCTTATCTACTCATAAACATTCAAGTCCAAGTGATAATTTACAGTACGGTCTATAGCAGATGAGTAAACTGAGAATTAAGGATGAGGAAGATAGCACAACAAAGAGCAAACAGGAGTCACTATCCACACCTGTGGCTCCTTGCACTGACCCTGCAGGGGCACCTTAAGTAAATGAATGAAGATTCCAATTTGAACACAGACCACAAGTGGATTACTGAGAAATCTTTGTGATCGTGTGTACGACAGGAGAAACCCAGTCTTTTTTATTTATTGTTGGCTAAAAATTAAACCAAGTTTTCTTGGCAGTTTTGTCACTGCCCCTGCACTTCCTAATC
>CABHPH010156139.1:12541-27440 GCA_902168325.1 Peromyscus nudipes
GGAGTTTGCAGTCACACTATAGTCTTTGCCAGAGACAATTTTTGGTGTTCTGAGGAAAAGGCTGCCGTGCTGGAGATCCATCATCTCTCCCTTCAGCTTGTCTTCCATGACATCACCAAGGGCAAGCTCATCGGCCAAGTCCTTCATTAGGATACTGATGGCACAAGCCATGGCAACAGCACCAACCCCAACAACCGTAATCTTGTTCTGGGGGGCTTGTTCTTCCTTAAGTAGATTCACAATCAGCTGGTCCTTGAGGGTTGCCATCTTGGTGGACTTTGAACCTCTTGGGACCGCTAGTGCTCGATGGACAGCAGCGTGGTCTGGGCTTGGCGACAGAGGCTCCAGCACCTGCATTTTTTTCTTATCAGGGCTACTTACAAGGAAAAACAACTCTTATAGAGGTAGAGTAATGACTAGTCTTCTCATAACTGAATCAGTGTGTATAGGTGAGTCTACAATTTAATGTTACTTTGAGTATCAAAATTGCCATAATAATTATTAATTCTTACAATGGTTCTACTATGTGTAGGTTTGTATTTTATATAATACAAAATTTTAGTATGAATACATTAAGAAGCACAATACTAGTGGTAAACTAGTTTACCTTTTTGAATTATGCTCCTTGCAATATTTCAAATAATACTCATAACTCCTCATTGAACTTCAGATTTCATTATCTCAGCTTTACATAGGGCTGGGATACAAGTCATCAATAAAGACAAGCTTTTAAGGAAAATCACAAGTTTTCAGTTTAAGGATAATAAGTAGAAAAGAAAAGTTGACCAATATATGGATTTTCTTTTTAATCTCAGTCTTCTTTGAGTAATGTTTATCATTTGTAGTTGATATTTTAAGGAAACCAATTAAACATGGTTGGTTTGGTAATGCTTATCAGGATGTCTGTGGTTAAAAGATATGCACAAAAATCTTAATTTGGCTTTACAATCACAAGTTGCAAAATAAATAGTTAATAAAGAAATCGATGAAAGATATAGAGATTCTGTCATTCAAAGACATACAAGTCATTCAAATATTTTTTATCTCCTTTAGATTTGAAGCTCCTTGCATTCCCTGGTGTCATTAAAACTTAAAATGGCCGGGCGGTGGCGGCGCACGCCTTTAATCCCAGCACTCGGGAGGCAGAGGCAGGCGGATCTCTGTGAGTTCAAGGCCAGCCTGGGCTACCAAGTGAGCTCCAGGAAAGGCGCAAAGCTATGCAGAGAAACCCCGTCTCGAAAAAAACAAAAAAAAAAAAACTTAAAATGACCAGTAGAGAAATTAAACAAATACTGCCATTTTATAAAGTGGATTATGAATTTACCAAGTTTAGTGCTAACATGCTATTTATTGAAAGTGGAGTACGTTGGTATGTAGTTAATATAGAGATTTTACATTGTCAGAGCTGTGGGAGTTTAGTAAAAATGAGCATTTGTGCATCAGAATTGGACATGAGTTGGTTACAGTTCACTGAAGGGCATGTTCTGAATGGATGTACAGTAGTAGTTACGTTCATGCAACAGAGGCTATTTCACCTTTCTTTTGTGAAAGAACGTACTTTGTGATAGTGAGTGAAAGGTAAGGCTGGATAGAGAGAGCAGAGATAGATTGACCCCATGTTTAGAAAATGTGAAAACACATTGATGATAAATAATCATATTTGATGAACATATGGAAAAGAACAAAAATGTGATAAAGAAAGTCAATATAACAGCAATGTTATATTCAGTTTGAATTGATACATCTAAAGTTGGATTCTCAGCAAAGATATTATTTCTATAGGATCTCAGTAGAACATAAATACTTCAACTGAAACTCCATGAAACAGGTAGCCACCACCTGAGGGACCATAGGCAACCTCTGTCAGGTGTCTGTGTTTACCCATGCCTGAATTCTATAAAAATCAACCTTTTTGATCAAAGGTCCATATATCAGCAGCGAATTTTGGTCCTCATTATTTCAGGTACTCTTAACACCAATATATACATTTACCAAAGGGAATAACATAGTGTTAAGTACAAATTTTAAGTATTGAATGAAAATATTGAAACTTACAAATATTTAATTGTTACTTATATGCAACATTACACAGACTGAGGACATGGATACATAGATGGAAAGGTGTAGGAGAGAGTAAAGGGAAGGAGGAAATGATTTAATTGAATCATAATCTCAAAAATAAGATAAATAGTGTTTAAAATATAGAATGGGAGTTTAGTCCAGGGAAAACAGGCAGAAAAATAACAAATACAAAGAAGATACTGTAGAGAAAGTGAGGAGTAAATTTAAGAGATAACAGTGGATTGTAAAGAAACACATTTTAGCATGTGTTTACTGATCATATCCATACACCACTACTTCCCTCCCACCCCTGGTACCACCATCCCTTCTCTCTCCCAGCTGCTTGTCTTTTTCTTTTTTTCTTTTTTTTTTACTATTAATAAATTCTGAGTCCAATTAAAGTTTCTTATATGAACATGGAACAATAAATGTATGAAATTTTAAAATATAAAAAATGTTTTAAATTATAATAGCTATTCACAGAGAAACACACACATATTAACACATACACACAGAGAAAAATACCGTGTGTGTGTGCATGACTATATAGGTACTGGTCAAATTAAGAATGTCAGAATGTCATTTGCTGGGCTGGATTAGATTAACAGTTAAAAGCAGTTGCTGCTCTTACAGAGGACTCAGGTTTGGTTTCAAGTGCAGTTATTAGGTGGCACAAAACTTCCTTTATATACAGCACCTGGGAACCCAAAACATTTTCCCGGGCTCCACAGGCATTTGCAGTCATGTACACACACACACACACACACACACACACACACACACACACACACACAGAGGCATAATTAAAACTAAAATAATTAAGAATGCTGTTTGATATTTTTAATGAAACATTTTCTTCTTTGCTGAGTATTCTTTTTCACTAGGAAGAGTAAACAACAAATTTTTCTGCCTCTTAAGATTATGATATTACACCCAGATTTATTGTGTACTTGTCTTAATATTCAAGGTTGGTCACTGTTTTTAATCAAAGTAGCTTGCAAGAACAGAAAATAGATTCCAAGTAAAATTCGTTATTCAGTGTGGCAATGATCACTACCCAGTGATCATATCAGCTGAGAGGAAGTTGTTAGTGATAGGGAGGAGTTAATGTTTTGGTCCTTCAGGAATCATATGTGTATAAGTGTGTCAGGAAGGAGAGGGGAAGACAAGAAGGATCGAGATTCTTGGAATAATGGGGAAACAAACGGTATTAATTATCTGTCTTTAAACTCGTGATAATGCTCATGGAGAACAATCAACATGATAATGCAAAATGTAGCATCAAAGCTCAGGCTGAATTTCACTTTTATGACTGAACGTATATTATCTTTCCTGTACCTATCATATGAAAGGCCACTCTGCAACCATGCCATTAAAATAATGATCAGTTAATTGGAATTAGTTAAATGTGTCATCTGGATTGGATATGAAACTGCGAATACTGGATGTAATTTACACAAAAGTTCTCAAGAAACACATCTGTGTGTCTACTGCATCTCATGTATCCCCAGAAGTTCCCTGATGCTCCACAGGACTTTCATAGGAACCATGAGGACCGCTTCACAGGTGCTGCACCTAAGGTGTCAAGATGAAGGCAGGGTTAAGAAGCAGCTACTTAACAACAGCTTATTCCATGTGCCTTTGTCTCAGAATGAAGTATTTTGATTTGTGTTGCTGAATGTGGTATTTATTAGTCTCATAAAGTAGGAAGAGATGACTGTTTTATGAGTCAGGGAATGAATTCCTGAAGACAAACTTGAAGCTTTGACCTTCAGTTGTGGCCAGTGCACAGGTGGAAGTCAGCTGTACTTCTTTTTCCAAAAATTTCCTTTGTGGTATTTCCATATGTTCCTCCTGCACAAGATGGTAGCTGCATCCCAAGAAGACAGTGGCTCTTACCCAAGAGAAATGATCAATTTGTAAATAGTGTAGACAATACTTACACGAACTAGTTAGTTTTCAATATTCTGTTGCTTCAGCGAGCAGTTTGTGTCTTGTCAGGCAGGTACTTAGTTTTTCCCTTCATCAGCTCCTTCACTTGTTGATGGGTTTAGTAAATAATTCATAAATATTAAATAAGATACCATGTTGATAACATTAAGAAAGTGATACTTATGAGGGTCTAATCTATTCAACCATAGAATTCTTACATTTCTTAATTCTTAAGTTACAGGGAGACATTCACACATATGCACATTATAATATATATTATTACATAAATTACTAATATATATATATTAGTAATTCTCAGAGTTATTTGATATAATTAAGAGATTCACTTTCTTCATCAAGTGGTAACACACATGATTCAGGTATACACACTCTCACACACTCACAAAAAAAACCCACATATAAATATATAACTCATGTGACAATGCCATTTTGTGCTGTTTATTAAGAAACCAAAGCATAAAACCTGAAGCAGAGTATAAACACAGCTGTATGCGTGAGGGAAAGTCACTTGCAGAATTGCAGAAGACAGATGCTATATCCTTCACATCACAGAAGGATGAGAATGGTGTGCCCACAATGTCTTAATTGGTTTCCCAATTTTCATAATTTTAGAAACTGATCCCTTGAAAATCACAAATGTAGTTCTATAGGGCAATGAAAAGTTTTACTTGTTAAATTGGGTTTTTATATTCATATTAACCAAAGTCCAAGATGACAGCAGTCAAGGTGATGAACGATTGTTGAAATAATGGATTGAGTAGCATGTTTCTAAGGTTATGAAGTTCAGGAAAATATGTAATTATTTCCATGTTTCCCAAGGTTGGTCTGTTCAACATTATGCTATGACATACATCAGGGTCAGTTTCAGATATGAAATTCAAATCAAAAGGTGCTGCCCTGCTGTTGATGCCAGGGTTAATCATGCAAATCTAATGCAGTTCTTGGTATTTCAGGAACTGCTGAGGTGAAGTCCCATGCATGTATTGATTTAAAATCACTACTCTCCAGAGCAATAATTTCTCAGCTTCAACATTAAACTGAATAAGCTTTGGAGACAGATTTGAAGACTGGACATTCATCCATGCTGGTTAATCATCAAGTGAACTGTAAATGGGGACAGGCTGGGGAAACAGGAGGTAGAGTTCCTAAGATAGAATTCCATATATATGTATATATATATGAAAATTAATGAGTATATCAGAACCAAATTTACGAATATTGTACAGAAAATCTCAAAGAACGAAAGTCAAATCAAGTATATATGCATATGTACTTGATGTCTGCCCACTTAGAAAATGGCAAAAAGCTGGTGTTGGAATGCAAATTTTTAAAAATGTGTATCTATATCTATAGTTATATATAGATATAGATAAATAGATATGGATTTTAAATATATATCTAAATATTTATATATTTAAATCCATACATATTTCCATCTATACATGTAATATATCACAAATTCTTAAATTTGGGAATGGGATGGAGATATGTTTAGAAATGACACTATTTACAGAAAGAAAAGAAATCAACTTGTTCACAGCACAGAATATCAAATTGTAACATCCTGGCTTCTGTGCACAATCAGCTTATCTTACCAAGAACAATGAACTCTCACACAGCTGTCTAACATGAATGACTTTTACATATCTCCATGTTGCTGACTGTCTTGTAAGTTAATCTCATCTTACATGAATTTTTCACCAGCTTCACTCTGATGTTGATAAAGGAGATGGTTCCATCAAATACATCTTGTCCGGCGAAGGGGCGAGTTCCATTTTCATTATTGATGAGAACACTGGGGATATTCATGCCACCAAGAGACTGGACCGGGAGGAGCAGGCCTATTACACACTCAGAGCCCAAGCTCTGGACAGACTCACCAACAAGCCTGTGGAGCCCGAATCCGAGTTTGTTATCAAAATTCAGGATATCAATGACAATGAGCCCAAATTTCTGGATGGCCCATACACAGCAGGAGTTCCTGAAATGTCTCCTGTGGGTGAGTAAAAAGCATGCTGTTTTTGTAATAAGTATGTGAAAAAATACACTGGTATATATGCAGTGATGGTCAGGAGGAAAGAAAGCTGGGGACACACTAGCAGCCAAGACACATTCATTCAAACCCTCATTTACCTGTTTGGAAGATTAGGAGATTGTTTACTTTGGTATTTTTTATTTTTATACTTTATATTAATTTTACACTGTTCCTTTGGCCCAACTCTCATTGTCTTTAAGAAATGGCTTGTGCATTTTCCTTTCTATCAAATAATTATTGTTTAGAAATATGATTACAATCATGTCTGACATACTTTTTAAAAAGTATCTTTCACTGTATGTTCTTTCATCCCTCCTCCTCCTCTTCCTCCTCCTTCTCCTTCTCCTCCTCTTTTTCTTCCTTCTTCTTTATCCTTCTTTCTTTTTAGTGACAGATTGATCTAGAGACTCCAAAAAAAAAAGCAAGCAAAATAACAAACTCTTCTCTGACTATTAGGGTGATGATCCCCTTATCTTGTCCTTTCTGTTGTTACAAGAAGGTTGCTGGTGGCAATCCAGGTCAGTACAGGGTTGCTGCTCCACTACCTGTATTTAGTATCCAATGCTCACCACCACTAATCCTTTTGTAATCTCTTCACATATAAATTAAATATTGAGTTGTTTTTCACAAAAGTAAAGAAATAGTTAGAGAAAGAGAAAACAATAAAGAGCCTCTTACTCTAAGGTCTTTCAGCAATTCTCCATTACAAAAATATGCAAATTACTCATTTTACTTTATGCCAAATATTATAAATTCTGCTTTAAATTTCAGTGTTTAGAGCATTTCTCCAACGGCATTTTTAAGCCGGTATGTAATTCATGTATATAAATTATTTTTAATGGGACTGTAAAATAGGAAATCTAATCGTTGTTGGTTTTATTATTGAAGGAGGAAGCTCATTTAAGATATTACTGAAATTTATAGCACATGGACATTTTAACCACCATGCTTTGTCTTGTTTTACTCATTCAGTCCTTTGACTCATGCTATAACACCGGGGGTGGGGATTGCACAGGTATGCGCTCCACACAGGGCATCACAATTCAGAACCCAGTCTGCTGGGGACATGTGGCTCTAGCTGCTAGAGAAATTCAATCTGAAAACAGAGACCCATCAGGACTTGTAGTCATTAAATGTTCTAAACCATAGGGGGGAGGTTCTAGCGATAATACATAGATGTGCATGTCTGTTACAAAGCAAATGTATTCCCTTTTTCTTAATTCTGGCCATCCCTTCAAAGTGTTTCTTGTAAAACAAATTTTGAGGTCTGTTTGATTGAGCTTCATACTTCTGTCTAATGGTATTTGTGGTATTTTTTCATTGACTATTAAATTTAGCATTGAATATTCTAATTAGTTGTATGCAGAATTATATTTTAGAGATTACCTAAAGAACCACTGATTTGATTTGGAGGACTCTACTCCAGTATCAAGAAGTATGATTATTATATACACATGCAAATTATTTTATTAAATTAATTGGTTTAAATGAGTTAAAGCATTTAAGAAAATTGTTTTTAAATAACTTTAGAATTTATTGAACACTTATTTAAACCACTTGATTAATAAAATTTTCAAACTTTGAACACGGAATATCAATAAAAACTGAAATTTAGTAACAATACATTAAAGCTTACTAAAGGGTTTAATTCTCACAAAATAGTTATAATAGCATTGATTGATACGGTGAATAGCTCATAAGCATTCAGTATCTAATACTAGAGTTCTTCTTTTTAAATTTACAGTAGGATATGTTTTATAAATTATAATAAGGCTATAAGATGTAGCTAGAGTTTTCCTACCGGGCCCACAGTCAGGAGAAATCTCTCTCACCCGCCAGTCCCACAGCCGCTCAGACCCAACCAAGTAAACACAGACTTATATTGCTTACAAACTGTATGGCCATGGCAGGTTTCTTGCTAACTGTTCTTATATCTTAAATTAATCCATTTCTATAAATCTATACCTTTCCACATGGCTTGTGGCTTACTGGCATCTTCACATGCTGTTTGTCATGGTGGCGGCTGGCAGTGTCTCCTCAGCCTTCCACTTCCCAGAATTCTCTCCTCTTTGTCCCGCCTATATTTCTTCTTGCCTGACCACTGGCCAATCAGTGTTTTATTTATTGACCAATAAGCAACATGTTTGACATACAGACCATCCCACAGCAATAAGATAATTTCTAATTTGCTACAGAGCTTAGAAAAGCATAGAAGCCTTCCATTCAGAGACTAGGAAGAAAGCTCAGTCAGTAAAGTGTTTGCCATGAAAGCATGAGGCTCTGAGCTCAATCCCATGACCCAAAGCTGGCAGTGCACACTTACAACCCCAACACTGGGAGGCTGAGACCAGGAGATTCCTGGGTTTGCTTACTATGTAGGCTTATCTACTCAGTGAGTCCAGATGAGGACCCTAACTCAAAAACCAATGGTGTCTTAGTATGATGGACATTGTTGACCTCTAGCCTCCAGACAAGTGCACCATCTACACACACACAAACACAGCCATTGACATACACTCTCAAACTTTATTTGAAAATATGCCTGTATATGTACTTATTAAATAATTTAAATGTGCTGATGAACTAAAAATTTACTTAATTTTCACATTTACAAATCTTTAAAATGTAACTTTCAGGTTGATTTAGGAATACACATCATTCATTATATTGGTTCTATGAGACATTGTCAATGAAGTTTACCAAAGAAGGTACAAAGCACAAACTATTTTTATAATTTAACTTTATAATTTCTATTCAACTATAAGGGAGATGGAAGTAGTAAGGAATATCATAATATGGAAATTGAGTGGAATTCTGAAAAAAAAGGTTTGAATGAAATAATCATTAAGAAAAAAATCTATGCAAAGCACAAGTAAAGATGATAGTAGATTTAAAGTTCCATATTTAGGAGCAATTGTAACCAAACTCATACTCAAAGTACCAAACTGGTACCTTTCCTAATGCATCAGTCAGAGCATGATGAGTGAGACACCTATTATCTAACCTCATTTGGCTCTAATAGTCATCATTCTGTAGTGTCTTTGCCTACATACTTCCAAATTGGTTGAAATATTAAGGCAGCTCCACGTAGTTAAAAGGGAGGTTTATTTTGTGGGGTAACTTACAAGTGAAGGGAAAGGTTACAGGGTCTGGGAAAGGTGAAGCAAGTCTAGCGGTGTTCTCTGTAGAACTCTGCGGGGTCTACCTCCAGCATCCAGGAACCAGGAACCAAGAAAGCCAGCACTTCAGGATCTCAGGTCTTAAGCGCTTCTGTCTTGGCCCCACCTTGGAGGCCTGACAGTTACTGGAAGCCTCAATGGGGGTAGTACTTCCAGGACAAAGCTGGAACAGCTACCCGCTACATCTCCCCCTTTTGTCTAAAAAAGCAAGTTAACAGCTACCCACTACACTTTCATATCACCTATTTCAAGAATTTTTATTAACATTTATTTCCTTTGTTTGGTTTAAATAAAAATATACTAGATTGATAACTCATGTGCTTTGATGAAGATAACTTAAAACTAACAAAAAAATGAAGCCTAGAATTTTTGACAGTTTGTGAGCCTTTAGTGCCCTCATACTTGGGAAATTTAATCCAAAGACTTTTTGGTTGTCACCTAGGGACTTCAGTGGTACAAGTGACAGCCACAGATGCTGATGATCCTACCTATGGCAACAGTGCCCGGGTGGTCTACAGTATTCTGCAAGGACAGCCATACTTTTCCGTGGAACCAAAGACAGGTAGGAAATAAAATTTGCACTTACTGTAGTTATCATTTATATCCTGCCTTATTGTAACACGAATCCTAATTGGTCTAAATAATAAAAACATGTAGCATGTAGTCAGATATAAGGGTAAATGCTGAAAGATCAGAGAGACAAAGAGCAAACCACAGCTACCATCTCTTATCTTGCCAACTCCTCAGCCTGAAAGAAATGAGCTCCTGTCTCCTCTCACCTTGTATTCCTCTCTCCACCCAGCCATATCACTTCCTGTCTCCACCTCTCTAGTGCTGAGATTAAAGTCATGAGATCCCAAATGCTGGGATCAAAGGTGTGTGCCACCACTGTCTGGCTCTGTTTCTCTTTTAGACTGGATTAATCTTGTGTAGCCCATGGTGGCTTTGAACTCACACAGATCTTCACCAAGATAGGAAAAATAATATAGTATTTTTCTGAATTTGTCAAATATTAATAGACTAGACATTATTGATGCATTTATTGCCTGTATATATTGTATATAGTTATTGTACTTATTGTACATAGTTTCTTTTATATTAGTTATAAACTTTTTTTTTATTTTAGACTAAAAGGGGAAATGTGGTGATATTTTGTTTGTGATCTAACAAATAAAGCTTGCCTGAAGATTAGAGTATGGAGCTAAGGCATTAGTTAGCCATAGAGGCCAGACATTGGTGGCACACATGTTTAATTCTAACATACTGTCAAGCAGTTGACGCAAGGGCACTTTCATGCCCAGTGGCTAACTTTTGCCACAAAGAAAGTAAACTCCATATGGAGTTTCTTCAATGCCCATCATCTTCTCTGAAGTAGATTGGTGCTGGCAGGAGCAGACGTGTCTCATTGTCATAAAAAAAAGAACCTAAGTTGTTAAAACATTTTAAATGCTATATTCTGTAGATCTCTGAAGTGTTTTAAGACCACCTGTCTACCTAGAATATACATGTTTGACCCTTAAAATGTACTTAACATGACTACAATTGTGATTTACTAACCTGCATTTCTTTATTATCCTAAATAGTTGGTAATATTAACTTTCAGGGACTAGTAATTTGCATTACATTGTTAAATGAGATGTATAGGTACAACACCTTGAACAAGATTAGAAGTGTTTGTATAGTATGTTTGAACAAAAATAATCTCAACTTTGTATCAATATACAAAGATCCATATCAATGTAAAATATTTTAAATTGGTAGTTGTTTTTTTGGTTTAAAAGTAGATTCAATAATCTACCCTTTTGTCCTTTCATATGCATATCCCCCTTTTTTCTTTTCAAAACAAGAACCCTGAATCTAAACTCCTTCGTTCAGCTTTTTTCCTGACCATTACCAATAACAACTTGTAACCAACCCTCCTAAACAATAACAAATATCCATAACCCACTGAACGACCAAAACCCACCACCCTACCTCTTGGGAATGTGGTCATTGTGTTCTTAAATTTACTTTCTGCTGTCTGGGGTTGATGGCATCTTTAGGGGATCCTAAAAAGAGAAATTTGGGTTAATTGTCAAGTCCTGAGATAGGTAGCTATACCATTTGTTGTCTAGTCTCTGTGTAATGGGAAAGTACAGGGCTTGTGCAGGGCTTGTCTCAAGTCCTGGATAGAGTAGTCTGTGAGGCTGGATCATCTCAGCTAGACAGCTTGACATTGTCCTGAGCAGTTTATAGTCCAAAGCTGATCTTTAGGTGGTGTTTTTCAACTTAGTAGAGTTATCATAGTCCCTGTAGAATCATCATTGTGGGATCCCATTATCCTTTTGGAAATTTCAAAGGTAATGATTCACTATAGAAAAGTGATAAAGATTCAAACCCAAAATCAAGTACAGGAAGCTAGATGAAGTCCTTTTTTCTAGAAATAATTAGTACTCTATATGAACATTAATATCATGACAAAAAGTTTAATATATATCACACATATTTATCAGTATATATATATATCTTATAAATTTTGAGATAATATTCATACCTAAAGAAAAGCTTCAGCCAGGCAGTGGAAGCGCATGCCTTTAATCCTAGCACTCAGGAGGCAGAGGCAGGTGGATCTCTGTGAGTTCAAGGCCAGCCTGGGCTACAGAGTGAGTTCCAGGAAAGGCACAAAGCTACACAGAGAAACCCTGTCTTGAAAAAAAAAAAAAAGAAAAAGCAAAGAAAAGCTTCAAGGAGTCAAAATAAAACCAAGGATCATGAGTTTAGTAGTAATAGTAATAGTTCCTTAATTTTAGTTTTTCATCTAGCCCATATCACCTTATAGTTAATATTTATTTTCTATTAATATAATAATACTGGGTATTTTTTATTTTGCTCTTCTCAATATATCAAAATTACCAAAAATAATTGTATTAGGAAGGAGTTCACCTTTTTTTATTCCATTTACCTGTATCCATGAAAATACTAAATCCAATGCTATTCACAATTATTTCAGATGTGACTCCTGAACTTATTAGGATATTTTGTTTACCTGCTTGCATGTTTCATTCTTATTTTCTTTAATCAACCCATGTGGAAAATTAGAAAATTCATAATTTAAAACAAGCAAAATGTTTTCTCATGAAGCCTACGATATGAAGTATGTCTAATTCATACTTCCAGATGTCAATTTGTAGGAAAATTAGAAGAAACTTGAAGTTTGTTAAATACTAAATATAAAACAAAATTAGTTTTTTTCATTTTATAATAAATTTTTATAAGATGCAAAGTTCTGTTAATAGAATATTAACAGAGTTGGCTTAGAAATAGTTTTGTTTTAAGTAAAAAGTATAGTATGGATTGATGTGACTAGAAGTTTTCCTGTGTCCCACCCAGTCCACTGCCACTCAGTCCATTCAGAAATCCATCTACAGATTGAATTGCCTGGCAGTAGAGGCATACACCTTTAATTACAGCAGCTGGGCAAGAGAAGCTAGTGTATCTCTGTGACTTCAAGGCCAGCCTGATCTACAGAGTGGTTCCACATCAGTCAGGGCTACACAGAGAAACCCAGTCTTGAAAAACAAACAAACAAACAAAAGTTTAAATTGAGTGATATTATACTTGAAGCATTATTTTTGCTACAAAATGATTATATAATATTGGCTTCTTTACTCGCTGTCATTGTATGGAGAGCTGGCTTATCTCAATATTTTAAATATGCTCTATTGAATATTTTGTCCCCATTAAATTACAAAAAAAATTAAAAATTTAGCTTTTTAAGTTGCAGAATTCCTAAAGTGAATGCATTCTTTTTTTTTGGGTGGCGGGGGGGAGTTGAGACAGGGTTTCTCATTGCAGTTTTGGTGCCTGTCCTGGATCTCTCTCTGTAGACCAGGCTGGCCTTGAACTCACAGAGATCCACCTGGCTCTGCCTCCCGAGTGCTGGAATGAAAGGCGTGCACCACCACTGCCTTGCCAAATGAATGTATTCTTAAAGATAATGGATTACTGGATTACAAGTATGATTGTAATTGAATATTTTAAAGGCAACAATTACATTGTTCATATTTCCCAAGGGAGCAATATTATTTCATTCTTAAAGCAAGGGCAAATATTCTGAATGGTCTTGTAAACAATAGTGATTATGTGTATTAGACGTAAATAAAATCCTACTCGGTCATTAGAAGTTCAGTGCAGGCAGCAATATATGATGTGGCCTGATGTATATCAAATCAATGATTACTTTGGAAAATACATGGAAATCGAATAGAGAAGAAATTGTTATAATTAAACAAGTGAGTGTTGAAGGTGAAAAATGAAAGCATTTGACTTATTATATGAGTCATGTCAGTGTAGAAGGTGTGTGTGTTTAACTGAATGTCAGATTAGAGAAACTAAATTCAATCAACGTTCCTTATGAATGGGAGTCTTCAGCCTGGAATGATTGTGGACCATTGAGGATTTGCTTACAAATTATATGTTCTTGCATTACGTAACCTACTCCAAATGGCATTTGGTGATACCAAGGGATAAATATTTCACTCCCAATGCTTGCCTTGTGACTGTTAGTCTTGATGCAAATTGTGGAATTTTCCTCCAACATGTAGATCTGAAATTTCACTAATTAGCCACTTGGCCAGTTGTATGTGCCATAGGATTATATTGTTAGTATTGAAGAAAGTAAACTTGATTTTCATTTCAAGATATAATACATCCTATTTGGCAGAAATTGAAATAAATTATTTTTAATACTGTAATCATGGCAAATATTGGGGCATCTCTCCCTACAACCATTAGCTCAGACAAATTTTGTGCATCTTGGTTTATTAAAATATTTATACTATTTAGAATATACTTTTAAAAAATAATTGTGGAAAAATGGAAAAATTTTCAATCATCTGGGCTTAGAGAGCAGGAATCAAATTTTAACATTTCCCCTACAGGTGTCCCTGTGACTTTCATCGAGGAGAAGAATAGTATTGTTTTCCATTTCTTCAAATTTAAGAATTTTGTAGAAGAAAGTGGAATTTTGACACAAAAAGATGTTGATAATATACTATATAAAGATTATTGTTTTGGTTTGAATGTGTATGATTGGTTTTTCAACTTGCATGTCTGTGCACTGTATTAGTACATGGTGCCAACAGAGGCTACAGGATTCACTGGGACAGGAAGTACAGATGTTTGTGATCCATCATGCAAGTATTAGGAATAACTTTTGATCCATCTCTCGAGCTCCGGTTGAGGAGTTCTTTCTTGAATTCACTGGTCGTGATCACTTAATTCTTGCCATATTATCTGAGGACTTGCTTTAAAGTAATTTTGTTAGTAATTTCATCATAACGTCTGAAACATCTTCCCCCATATGCCTTCCATTAGTCTCCATTCTCTGAAGTGATTAATACAGTGTTTTAAAGACAAGCTCTCTGATCACTGACCTAGACATCCTCAAGTCAGGTAGGCTGGCTGCCTAGGGAACCCAAAGATTTGCTTGTCTCCACATCCTCAGTGCACACTACAATATCTAGCTCTTTCAGTTGGGTTCTGGTAATCAAACTCAGGTGCTGATGCTTTCAGGGCCACCATTATCTCCATAGCTTATGTCTGAAATGAATTAGGAATTAGAAACTGATTTGGCTCCTGAAGTATAGCAAAATAATCCAATATAGCAGCTGGAGTGGCCCTCTCCACAACT
>CABHPH010156140.1:602-55784 GCA_902168325.1 Peromyscus nudipes
AGAGAGAGAGAGAGAGAGAGAGAGAGAGAGAGAGAAGAAATTCTGTGGATGATACAACTTAGTGAAAAATATTTGAGAATATGTTAATATTTAGGATATTAATATAACAATGGAGAAATAAGTATGGCAATGAAAGACTGAGGAAGAGTCCACAAGTTCATTTAGTATCCTCGTCCAATTTCAGCACACATTTTCCTTGTGTACTACCAATATTCCTAACACAACCCCCATTACTAATTTACCACCATTATCCCTATATCTCCACAGCTACCAGCAGACCATCATCATCACCACCATCCCTTCCACCACAACAATGATATCTGTGTCTTATGTATTACTAATGCTCTTGCAAACACAGTTCCCATCACCAATTTACCATAATTATCTCTATGTTTCCACAACCATCAGAGAACCATCATCATCATCCCTTTCAGTGGCAATAACATCCAGTTCCCTATCCACCACTGTCTTTACCCCCAGTGCTATCTACACCAAAACCCTTCACCCAGAACCCTCTACGGTTTCTCATCTGAGCCCTTAACCAACAATGTCTACTAAGTGAAGGGTCTCGTTATTGATGGACTGTGAATGATTCGTGAGCTTTGATCTATACAGTTGCTGCAGATGAACAGAAGAGATCTATTTTTTCCCTAAGCCAATGTGAGTCATAGTCCTCATTTCTTTCTAGTCAGGTCTTCAAGAACAAACGTTTTCAATAGGAGAGGATGTCCAGTGACTTCTTCTCTCTCCTCTGTGTTTCCATGCCCTGTGGGAACAGTTCAGGGCACCAGTCAGTGGTGTCCTGGGTTGCCTTTTTCTCTATGCAGGTTTCCAACCTGAAAATTGGGACTATTGAAAATAAAAATCAAAGCCTCGGTATAGAAGCAACATCAAAGGAGGTTTCTTTTGCCTGCAGGTAGCACCCACTTGTAAGTTTCAAGTCTTTCATAGAAAAAAATGTGTAAAAGCTACATGATCGCCAGGATTGATTTTTTGCAGGACAGATGGAAATGGAACACAGAGAGAAGCTTGGTATACTTGATTCTGAAAACTCCAATTATTTTTTTTTCTAAAAACATCTGTTTAATATCTATGAATTTCTTCCTTAAAATTTTTATCTAAAAACTGAGACAGTATTAAGATCTTAATTCTTCAACTTCACAACCTCTACATTGTCCCACTTTAATAGTGTGTGTGTGTGTGTATTTGTGTGTCTGTTGTGTATGTGTACATATATGTGAGCGTGCGTACCCAGAGGTCAACATTAGATGTCTTTCTCTACCACTCTCTGTCTTATTCATTGAGTTTGAGTCTCACTGAACATGGGGCTTGGTAGTTCAGCTTAACTGGCTGGACAGCAACCTCCAGAGATGTGTCTCCTTGTCTCTTCCTCTCCAGCCCTGGAAGAATACAAGTTCAGGTCACTACAGTGGGTGCTGAGGATTGAACTCAGGTCCTCATCCTTGGTGGTAAGCCCACTTACCAGTCTCCCTATTCCTGTTAATACTATTTTTGTGTGTTCTATAAACATTCAAGCTGAAAGGCAAAATTACTGCTACAGAAATGAAATGAAAAATTCACAGCCCTCCCCTCACAGATATGTGGTTTGGAAATTAGAGGTAGGATCTCTAATTTACAGAGGGAAAAAGTGTGATTGGCTGATACCTGTGGGAAGAATGAGGGAAGAGAACAGCCAGGACTACACAGAGAAACCCTGTCTTGAGAAACCAGGAAAAAAAAAATCTATGTTTCTGAAGTTCATTTACTTAATATTATTATTTTTTTGTGTGTGTGTTTGTGTATGTGTGTGTGTGTCTGTGTCTGTGCACTTGTGAGTGTGATACTCAGGGAGATTATGCAAAGACATCAGATCCCCTCGAGCTGGAGCTACAGCAGATTATCAGTATACAATGCGGGTGGTTGGAACTTAACTCAGGTCTTCTGTAAAAGCAGGGCATGCTCTTACCTGATGAGCCATCTCACCAGCCTTTCCTTAATGTTTTGAATGGGGGTAAATATGTAAATCATGAAGTGTCCGACTAGATATGAGCAAACCTCAATTGAACTGTCTCTGCATGCCTTAGGTTCTCTGAGTCTTTGCTTGCTTCCTACCCACCTGTACCTAAGACGTTCTTAGAGCTGCACTGCTAGGTATGGGTTATGGAACTTCCTCGATGTATACTGCTTATTTTTGTTTCTAAGCCCCTCTACTGTGTGTGTGTGTGTGTGTGTGTGTGTGTGTGTGTGTGTGTGTGTGTGCGCATGCGCGCGCACTTGTGCAAATGTCATGTGTTGGGAATATACATGGAGGCCAGAAAATGGCATTGGATCTGTGAGCCACCCATTGTGCTATAAACTAAACTTGGATCCTGCTCAAGAGAAACAACTACTCTTAACCATTGAGCCATCACTGTGACTCTGAGCTTCACTGTCTTTGAGGAAGAAAACCTGAACATTTAATGCCAACTAAAAACTGAATTTGAGGGCTGAGGTTACCTAACTCACTGTCAAGCATGCATTTAGTATATATCATGTCCTGGTTTCATAATCAGTGACAGACAGGGAGACAGGCAGATGGACAGACAGATGGACACACACACACACACACACACACACAAATCAATTTTGGTTTATAATGATTTCAGTGATTTGACAATTACAGAAGATAGTAGTGGACTAATATATCACCCTTTGGATAGATGAATTTTTGATGTTTGACTTTTTTTTTAAGTTCAGACTGAGAAACCAGCTGAATTTTTTTCTTCTTTTTCTGTGAATGTGTGTGTGTGTGTGTGTGTGTGTGTGTGTGTGTGTGTATGCACGTCCATACATGGATGGGAGCATGCATGTGTGTGTATATGCTTGTGGAGACCAGAGGCTGATGCTGAGAATCCTCATCTTCCATTGCTCTCCACCTTTTCCTTTGAGGTAATCTCTTAGTCTAACTCTGAATTGACCGGTAGTTTCACCGGCCAGTCTCACTAGATCCCAGACAGTGCCCCACTGTCTCTCATTTCCGCAGCTTGAATTACAGCCAAGCTGCTATGCACACCTGAACAATTAATTAGACAGGCTCTCAACTCTGCTTGTCTGGCAATCACTTTGTCCATTGAGCTAATCCTCCCAGAACATACATGAGGACTTCTTGCTCCTTGCCTACTCACATCCCAGTTCTTCACCTCTCTGGATCTCCAGTTACATTTCTTTCCTCTAGAACAGCAAACACTACGCAAGGGCAATAAATGACTTGAATTCTTTGAATAGCTTTGATTTTTTAAAAATCAGTCCAAATAATGGATCTTAATGATGTACTTTATGTAATCTTCAGATTGTTTTCCAGGTTGCATCAGTACCTTGTAGATACTCCGTAGCCACAGACAGCTAATGAGCATGTGCTGGACAAGCGTTCCCTCCCAGTGGTTGCAGGAACATCTGGGTATCCCCAGACATTTTTCCTTGTTTTTAAACACTGATTGGCTTGGTGAGAGTTTGGCTGTATGTCATGGAATTTCCTCCTTCATTCTTCTTCAGTTTGCCCCAGAGTAGGACCCTGTCATATCTCCTAACTGTCCCTTACTTCTTACAAATTCTGGTGTCGCTTCATTGCCCTCACAAGGATGGTGCTGGCAGGTGGTAGGTTCAGAGAGTAATCTAAGAGAAAGGTATCCTATTTTGCCATTTGATCATATATGTTACTTACATTTTAAAGGCAAGTCATATTAGAGGAATATACTGGTTTTGGTATATGAGCTGGAATTGCTGTATATAAGACAGAGATTATCACCATAGTATCTAAATCTTGACAAGAATAAACCAAGGTTTTCTTACATTAATAGAGAGGAAGTAACCTGTGTTCTCTCAAGTCCCTGTCATAGCCTGGCTAGGAGGTTTGGGATACCATCAAAAACAAAAAAACAAAACAACAACAACAACAACAAAAAACTTTCCAAACATATCTCTGTCTGTGCTGAGGGTTTCTTCAAGGCAGAGAGGCTATAATTATTCTCACCTTGATTTAACTCAAATGTCCACTTCTTTAATTGCTACTCAGAAGCATTAGTTCTCAGATGAACAAAATGAATAGGGCAATTATTTCATAAGCTGGGTGGAACTGCCCAATTGCTGACCTGCTAATAGTGGAGTTTCAGACATCATTGAACTTACAGAAGAAGCATTCAAAGGCATAGCCTGTCTTTATATTTCATCAATTATATCACCACACTGAGAGCAATCAAGGCATGCAAGCTAATGCACAGAAAAGCAAGAATTGGAACTAAATTATTGTCTGTCACTTCTCATGGTGGTCACTGGCTTCCTGGATTTGGAGACATCATAGTTCACTTTATTTTGTTTCTTCTTCAGGGCAGTCAGACTCAGAAATTTTTGTTACTGCCATTGCTAAAGATAGAACAATAATTGTGTTTAGCTAGATGTGTATTGGGAAAAAGTTAATAAAATCTGTTTACGAAAACATAATTTCTCAAAAAAAATTTAGCATTTTAAAAATAAACAGGGAGCCTTGAGATGGCTTGATGGGTAAGGATGCTAGCTGCAAAGCTAGACGGTCTGAATTCGAGTCTCATTCCTATGTGGTAGAAAGAGAAGGTTTATTGCAACACACACACACACACACACACACACACACACACACACACACACACACGAGCGCAGAGCACAGACAGGTAAATAAAAGTGAAAAAATTTAAATAAAATAGAATAAAAATTCTCAAAATAAATTCCAAAGCATTTCTTCTCTCTCCATGTAGAGTGAAATCCAGCCTGCTTATGGCATTAAATCATGTGCATCAAGTACCTCCCCTTCAATCACCCTTTACCCCATATAGTGTATTTCAGGTGCACTATTTACTGATATTGTTGCTGTGAGAAAAGGAGCGACATGAACAGCTTGAGGAAGGAGGAGTTTATTTTGGCTGGGAGTCCAAAAGTGCATGCAGTCCATCAAGAAACGGGAAGCAGCAACACGGGGCAATGAAAGCTGGTTTTCTGTCTACTTTTTCTTTCTAATTCAGTCTGGGACACCAGCCCATGCAAGGAAGTCACACACAAATAGGATGAGTCTTCCCATCCCAAGTAACTCAGTCTAGAATTTCCATTACTTACATATGCCTGAAGGTTTGTCTCCTATATGATTCTAGATCCTGAAAAATTGATGAGCAATGTTAAGAGCACACTAGTGGTGCTTGCTTCCAGATCTGTTCCCCCCTTTAAAGAACTGACATTAATCTTTTATCTTTGGAACGGTTTTTTCCTTGAAGGTCAAAGGTCAACAACTTTTTTTAAAGGCTACATAGTAAATTTCTTCAGTTTCATAGGCTGAATGCTCTTCTCAACAGGTTACCTCTCACAGCAGAACAATAGCCACGGACAACACATTAACTAAAGAGCAGGACCTTGTTCCTTCCGTCCAGCACAATTTTATTTCAACTGATCCGACAGTGGGCTAGATCTGGTCTGCGAGTCATCATCATTGTCTGATCAGACACCTTTTTATAATGGATTTTTCTGGTCGCTTTTGTTCCAGGTCAAGGAAATCTGAAGCTTTCCATAGCAAGTCTGTTGAAAGTCTTCCTGTACTATCTCTTGATGCATTGTCCTGCTCTGTCTTAGTGTTTATTTATATCTAAGTTATTCATTTGTGTATTGATTCAGGACATAGATGCATTTTTTGCTGCAAACTTAATCCCAGATTGTGGAGCGGGATAAGTGGTAGGCATTCAATAATTTATTTTGAACTTAGATAAATAATTCACCCGAAGGAATAAAGTTCTAAATGGAATATTCCACATTTCATCAGTGGGAAGTGGCATTCCTTTAGAAGCAGTCATGGCTTATGACAATCAAGAACTCCTACCAAGTATGAATTGTTTCTAGTATTTTGTTCATTTTCTCACAAATTTCTAAAAAAGCAAAATTATATAGAGCAAAACAATATTTACATGTTTGTTTTCATTTTTACATTTTAAATTATTACACAATGTGATATATTTTATTATGTCTTATTTTGTTTGATCTCCTCCTACCCACATCTCTCTGCATCTCCCTTATACATTTTTGCTCCCAAAGTCACCTGTGATAGAGTTAACTGTCAAATTGACAGAATCTAGAATCACCTGGGACATGGGCCTCTGAGGATGCCTGTAGGGGATTATCTTGATTACATTGATCAGTGTAAATGTGGGAGGATGCATTTTAACCATGGGTGTGACCATTCCCTATGCAAGGGATCCTAGACTGTATAAAAAGGAGAGCTGAGTACAACACCAGCCTTAATCTCTTCTTCTGACTGTGACTACAATGTGACCAGTTGTTTCAGCCTCATGCTGCCTTGAATCCCCCCATCATGATTATACCATGAACTATTAGTTAAAATAGACCCTTTAGCTCTCAAGTTGTTTTTAGCATCATATTTTTATCACAGCAACAGGAAAAGAACTAAGTCAGCTTCCTTACTGTTTTCACTTTAGTGTATCCCGATGCCTTCCCCACACCCCTTCCTTAAAGCTCCCATTTCCTCTTTCTAGTTTTTTTTTTAATCTATGCCCATATGCAGTCCCACTAACTGCATATATACAAAAATGAGAAGCTGGAATCCACATACTTTAAAAACAATGTCTTATTACAATATGAACTGTGGATTACTGTTTTCTGATTGTAAGTAAACATGCTAGTCAATACAGAACAAATTCTTCATTGCATCAATAATTTTAGCTCATTAGCAGTTTTTATGCTTTAAATTTGTTTTGATGGAAAGGTTTAAAGGCAGATTTCCATAACACTAGCTATTCCATGGACTATGTGATCAGTTAGCACTCTCAACCAAATGCCCATTGCTTGCCTTTTAAATGGACATGGCAGATGTAAGCAACAAACACCATAAAGCATCCATTGCTTTCTCTGCCAATCAGAGCAATTGTTTAATGGAAAAGACAGTGTGGATGCAGAAGGTGATAGGCGTTTATCAACCAGTGTCCTGCAAAGATAACATACAGGTAGTTTGTAACCTGTGATTGCAAAAAAAAATTCTAAGGCAGCTGTGACATTGCTGAGAATGGGAATGGAGTGAGGCACCCTACATCAGCAAAGCTGACGGTCATCCCATCCCTTATGGATGAGGGCAGTGAGTCCAGGTAGAAGTGCCACTCAATGTGAGCTCTGATCATAGAGAAAGGTGGCTGTCACCAGAGCCCAGCAAGGCAATTCTTCCAGCCTTCCACACTCCCTACCATAGAGGAAGTCAGAGGTTATGGAGTTTTACGTAGCTCATATCATGTAGGCTTTCTGAAGCTAAATAGAATTGAGAAATATATGTGGTATAATTTGCTGGGGGCAACCAAAGAAAAGATATTTATCATAGTAAGGGAGAGTCAATGAGGTGGGTGGGAAGAGCTTACCCTGGAAACTGTACTTCTGCACTGATTTTTTTATATGTTTTCAGTTGTGGGGATGCAACAGACAGTAAGAGATCAAAGAAATGTAGGGCAACATTTTCAGTACTTAAGGAAGCAGGTGAATAAATTTGCCAAATTTCTCATGGAGTTGGTCTGACTGAAGGATGTACATGTGATACCATTCAGAGTCTTGGGAGATTAGAAAATTCATTTATTAATCCCATTGCCTAGGGAAAAAATACTCAGAATTAAAGATAATCTTTTGTCTGAGATGGATTAACAAATAAAATAAAAATATCCCATTACCAGGAGTACTGAATCTACATAGACTAAAACAGGAAAAGAGAAATATGATATATTCTTGGCAATGAAGATTAATCCACTTGTAAGCAAAGTTTCTTTGGTTTTTTTTGTTATCTATCAAAAGTAAATCTCTTCTTGGTACACACATACACACACAGACACATATGTATGATTAAGTACATGTGTATATATACATATGTATGAAAGCATAGACATATATACAGGATGTGAAGCAGGGACTCTGCTTTAAAACAAAACATTGGTTTGCTTTAACATCCCTTAGAATGATTAGAATGGGTAGATACTGCCCTGCCCCCTGCTCTTTCAGGACACACGCTATCTTATTGCTACAAGCCTTTTCTTCTCATTATACACTGCTGTCACAACTGACATTCCTCAGTAAGTGAAAATATTGTATCTTGTACAAAATTTATTCAAGGGACTATATTTTAAATGCTTCTTATCAAATGATCCTCCCAAGTACCTAGTTACTTTTCTTAACTGCCTTATATGACATGTTGTCAAACCATGTTGAAGAGATAGTCCCCAAACAGCTGCTGGAGAAAGGAACATTTCCTTAGGTGACTGCAGGAATGTAATGGATAACTCGAATGCTTCCTTTTTGGTTTTTGTATTTGTCTTCAAGTGGTCCAAGTACTTTTAAAATGATTGTTTCATTAAAAACCTTACAAAGTCTTTCTGGGAGAGAACTTTGGGAATATAATGAACCCTGTATGAAATAATGTCAACTGGTATCTCTTTTGTTCCAGTGTTCTTCTGATTTGTCACTAACAGCTTGATTTCTATGTTATTCTGGTCTAACCATGAGCAACCTTTGAGACCTCAGACAACCCCCTGTGGTCCTCAGTATCCTCAATGATAAAATGAGAGGGATGGGCTAAGCACTCCCCCACGCTCTTTATAATTCCACAGGTGGTGATTATGAGTGTATTGTATCTCTTGAAATGCCATGAAAACTAAAACTAAAACTGATTAAGTTGAAAACGGTCCAACAGCCACAAAGAAATATTTGACATTCTAATCATGAACTTTTCCCGCTTCGGTTTTTGGCCTTTTTAATTTTGGAAACAGATGTTTGATGGCCCTGTTTAAAGTCTTTTTTTTAAAAGCCCCAGCCCAGCCTTGTAAAAGCTCAAAGTATTCTTAAGCAGTAATGTCATTGGTGTAATTTTCTGGACCTGCCAGTTGGGTGGGAACTCACTGGTAGCCTGTTTGAAGCCGTTCGCTTTGTGGGCATCTCACATATTTTCCACTGCTTCCCCCCTGGGTACTCCTTTGTGATCAAAACCAGCAGCACAGTGTGGTGTCCAAATTGAAGTTCTTTGTCAGTAGAGGTTACCATTTGTACATTTCCCAGAAAAGAAAAAAAAAAAAAGCTATTGTCATAGGAAGGATTAATGTGTGGCCATTTGGGCTCTTTATTATAATCTTTTCTTTAAGAATGAGGGATTCGAATGTTAATGCATTCCATAATCTATGAATTATAAAGATATGCTATACTGCTCTGACCTTTTCAACATTTGGTAATTTTGATTGAGTGGCCATTCTGAGCCTGTTCCTTTGAACAGCTCTATTACCCTGTGGGAAAGAAGAAGGCTAGCCAAATTTTGAAAATATATTCATCTTGAAGCAAGAATAGAGTAGTTAGTTACAATGTGCCAGGGAGAGGAAGGATTACTTTACTCAAATTCTCTCCTGTAATTCTCAATACATCAGCTATTATGGTCACTATCTACAGACAAACAAATTAAGGCTGAGAGAATCAGTCATAATGCTTCATAAGTGAAATAGAGAAGTATCCATAATCCCAAGACTGTAGGAGCCCAACCTCTAAGCACTTTCTAGCATACCATAGCTTCAGCATTTATAGTGTTTTAAATATATTTAAATCTGTACTAAATGCCTACAGACATACTAGCAGTTTATACATTCCAGCTTGTATTCTCAACACTCATACATTTTAAGCACCTATTAGTACCTATTATGCAAAGTAATGTGAGGCTCATAGAGACAGAAGGATGAACAAGACTAAAATCAAAATCCCCACGGCCAAAGAGATGAAAACTGTGGAGTATATTGACTCAGGGTTACAGAATACAGACAGAAGAGCATCTACTTAGAGAATAGTGATTTGAGAAAACAGGTACCCAGTCTTCTCTGCTCAAAATTAAGGAATAATGGAAGAAAAGACTATTACTGTTGCTCATGAAACATGGAACAGTTGATGTAGGTCTTACCCACTAGGAAGAACATCATTGTGAGGCTCAGCTGCACAAAATGTAATGCTATGGGAAGAATATCCTCTTCTCCAATCTTCTATTCAGGTTAATTTTACTAATTCTTACAGAATGTAGTATGATATTTCTTTTTAATATGTTTTAATTGAAATAGAATTCTATCAATTTCTCTCCTCTCTTTCTTCCCTCCAGTACCTCCCAGCTATCCTTTGAAACCCTCCTATACTCCTCTATTCTCAAGTTAATGGCTTCTTTTTCTATGATTATTATCAAATAATATGTATCAAATAGTATGTATACGTATGCACAAATACATAGGAGCACAACTTGTTAAGTCCAATTTTGATGTTTGTGTACGTACAGTTTCTAGGCTGACCACTCTGCATTGGACAACCAATAGTTCATCACTGGGAGAAGCTAATTCTTATTCTTCCGCCAGTCACCAGTTCTCTCATTAGCATATCTTGATCGTATTCATCCCTCACTTCTCCCCCAGCTCATCCCAGTTCCACCTTGCTGTAGCCTACCCTTTCCTGTCTTTTGTTTGTTTGTTTCTGTTACTGTTGTTTTGCTTTTTGTTTTGTTTTTAATAAGGAATTATCTCACAATAGCTGTCCTGGTCTTACAATTTTCCTCTCCTTCTGTCCCCTCTTCTATGATGTTCCTGAGCCTTAAGTGGGGTCTTTGTATTGTAAATGTACTAATTGGGGGCCAACACACTCTGGTCAATTGATCTCTGCAGTTTAACCAGTCATGGCCTCTGTGTTATTTTCTTTCTAACACAAAAAGCTTATTTGACGAAGGGTGAGAGCTGCATTTACCTATGTTTACATTGAATAAGTATTTAGAATATGGTTTGGGATTATGCTGGTTTAGGGAACTGGCAGTAGTAGATTCTCGTCAATATTCCAGGGCCTCACCAGCCAAGGTAGTTGGCTCAATTGACAGTGCCAGGCATGTGTCTCATTCTATTGATTAGGCTTAAATACAATTAGGTGAGTGTTGGTTAGCCCCAAGATATGTGTGCCACTATTGCACCTTTGAGAATGCCCTTCAAGGCTAGTCATTGTTGTGGTCGATCAATGTTACAGCTAGATAGGACTACTGATTGCTTTTCTCCATTGGTAGCTTGCATGGCTCCTTCTGAAAATAAGAGAGCTGACCCTCAGTGAGGAAGTCAGATCCAGGATATACCTCTGAAGTCCGAAGTGTATGATATCTTCAATAATAGGATCCTGCCTTCTTTTCTGGAAGGCATCAAGGACAATTGCAACAGCTTGTATGCTTTGGGGGCCTTTTGCTCTTCCCTGACCAACAACTCAAAAGGAGGCTTCCTATGCCTGATATCGGGGTTTTGTTAGGCCGTCTATGGCTTCAGGGTATTGTCACACGAATTGGCTGGCATAATTTTAGTTTTAAAAGATACATACATACAAACATACATATATATAATGTGTTATTTCGTGTGTGTGTGTGTGTGTGTGTGTGTGTGTGTGTGTGTGTGTGTGTGTATGGCTTTTGCAAACATCCTTAGTGTTATTTATCCTTCGTCCTTTCCTATCCCTCTGTACTACACACTCCTTTTACTCACCCCAGGTAATTCTCCAGCACCATTTCCCCCTTTTCCTTTATCCTAAAACATGTTCTACTACTTCCCTCTCTAGTGTTCTTGCCCTCACCCCCAACAGTACCTTTTATTTTCTGCCCTCACTCCAACAGTACCTTTTATTTTCCTGGTATCTGTGGCTACTCCAAGTTGTATACTCATATCTAAGTTTCAGAGGCAGTATCCACAAATAAGAGATGAGAGGTTCTGGCAACAGTGCTTCCTCTGGAATGAATGAAGCCATACATCATTCATAAAAAAAATGCTCTTTCTAATGGTGAGTATGTGGTGACTCAGCACAGAGAACACAAGGGTAGAAAGCAGATTGTAGAGAGGGTTGAATCACCAGCAAGTCAATTTGCCAAAACTGAGGAATAGTAGAGTTGTGTCACCATTCCATCAAAACTCATTACCTACCTGTAGAGTTTTTAAAACAGATTTCTTTTCTAGCTTCTACACATTAAAGGTTTGAGTTGTAGGGCTAGGGCAGTATTTCATGTAGATGAGAGATTGATCTTCAGAATACACAACAATTCCGGGCATATGGGTGCAGATCAATATTGCAAAGACCAGGAAGACTGAGACAAGAAGGTCCCTGGCCAGTCAGTCTAATCTACTTAGTAAGCCCCGGGTTCAGTGAGAGATCATGTCTCAAAAAACAAGGGTGATGTCTGAGGAATGACATTGCATTCTCTAATTTCCAATATTCCAATATGAGCATCAAAATGCGCACACACACACATACAGAGAGAGAGAGAGAGAGAGAGAGAGAGAGAGAGAGAGAGAGAGAATGAATAGTGTTTGAAAATAGAGTAACCAGACATGGAATAGTTAGATGGTAAAATAGTAGTTAATAGAATGAGTTCAAATCAATCTATGTTTACAACCTACATGCTAAGAGTGAGATGTGAAACAGATATTTATCCTCATCTTTGTGTGAAATTTTAAATTCTATACCCATTTCCATTACAGAGATATTAGCATGTGACCAATTATGAATTTCTAGGTAAGACTGGGAGTTGTGTGACTCTGAAAGGTTACAGAAAAGACTCATGTGATATCAATAGTCCATCAGACTCAGAGATGAGGTTACAAAATGAACAATGTAACCAGGGATCTTTATTGGCTCCAAACTTAATTTGATTCCATAAAAGGCAAGGGAATAAATGCCTGAGTCTCTGAATGATATTTGAGAAAAAATTTGCTCCCATACCATTTTTGGATAATTTTCTGCCAATGCATCCTGCAAGTTTTCAGATATTTGGTAAACTATAGATTCATGTTAGTTTCCTTAAGAATTAAT
This sequence comes from Peromyscus nudipes, assembly GCA_902168325.1. Lineage (NCBI taxonomy): Eukaryota > Metazoa > Chordata > Mammalia > Rodentia > Cricetidae > Peromyscus > Peromyscus nudipes. The sequence continues at coordinate 13,482 of CABHPH010156140.1, forward strand.
TTGTATAAATAAACATACTTAGAATATTGGCTAGTATAAAGAGTAATAGTAAGTTAATCTCACTCTTGCTTAGAAAACTCTGTGACATTCATTAGTAGGTTAGAGAGTAGATGTCTATTAAAAATATTCTCTTTTAGAATTCATAAACCCAAATGTCAGAGAAATGTGTGAAAATATTTATTTAATAAGGTTGCAGAAGGGTAGTGAAACATAGCATTGTGAGAGAACTTTACATCCTCTGTAACAGAGATCCTTTGTTGAGTAAGAAAAGATATGCTCCAAAAATAACACAATGGAGCCACAGTAGCCTAGAGAGATTTCATCTAGCAAAGTGATCTGAGACGTGGGTTTTGTTTGATTCACTAGGTCACTATTCACTGGAGATCTTCTTTGTGTGCCTGATGCTTTGGAAGCCAAGAAGGTAGCACAGTATCAACTGTCAACACATGAAGAAGAATGCATTTGTGTAGAACACTAGAGAAGTTTGCTTGCTGGTGGGCACTTTGGAAAGTGTGTTTGTTCACATAAAAACTGGAGTTTTCCCAATAGGCTCCATGAGTGACCATATACCTCTCTCCAAATTGTTTTATCCAGGAATGCCTGGGACTTCCCTTGCAGATAGAAGTGTGCTATGAATAATGGAGTAGTACTCAGCTGTTAAAAATAATGACATCAGGAGATACGAGGGCAAATTGATTGAACTAGAAAAAAATAATCATCCGGAGTGAGGTAATTCAGACCCAGAAAGACAACTATGGTATGTTCTCACTCATAAGTGGATATTAGCTGTAAAGTAAAGGATAACCAGACTACAATCCACAGACCCAGAGAGACTAGGTAAAAAGGAGTGCCCAATGGGTGATGCATGGATCTCCCTGGAAAGGGGAAATAGAAGAGATCTCCTGGGTACACTGGGGGTGGGTGGGGATGGGAACTTGAGGGATTGGGTTGCAGGGGTTGCTTGGAGGGAGGGGGAGAGTACTGAAGAGATGACTGGAAAGGGGGCATTGCGGGGTCATGTAGCAAGCTGATGCAAGGGAAAACCCCATGAATCTACAAGAATGATTCCAGCTAAGACTCCTAGTAATAGTGGATACATAGCCTAAACTGGCCATCTCCTATAAACAGATACTACCCCAATTGTCATCAGAGAGTCTTCATCCAGTAACTGATGGAAACAGATGCAGAGACCCACAGCCCAACATTAGGCTGAGCTCAGGGAATCCTGCTGAAGAGAAGAAGGAAGGATTATAGGAGCCAGAGGGGTCAAGGACACTACAAGAAAACCCACAGAAAAAACTAACCTGGCTCATATGAATTCACAGATTCTGAACTAACAACAAGGGAGCCTACATGGGACTGACCGGGACCCTCTACATGTATATGACGGTTGTGTAACTTAGTCTACTTGTGAGACTCCTAACAATGGGAGCAGGGGCTGTGCCTAATGCTTTGGCTGGATCTTGGGAACCTATTTCTCATACTGGATTGTCTTGTCCAGCCTTAAGGCAAGAGGAGGTGCTTAGCCTTACTGCAGCTTGATATGCCACATTTGATGATACCCATGGCAGGCCTGCCCCTTTCAAAACAGAAATAGAGGAGGACTGGATTGGGGGGGGTTGCAAAAGGAGGGGGGAGGGAATGGCAGGAGAGGAAGAAAGGGAAACTGCAGTCAGGATGTAAAATAAACTTCTTTAAAAAGAGAAAAAAATGCTGTGAGAAAAGGAAGCATTAAGAGTAGGGGCAAATGTATCTTCATATCTGTACGTATATTCTAGTACTATATATGCATGTATATCATCATCATATAATTTGCCTGCCTTGCAGATTGAAGTCTTGATGAAATAGATGCTCAGTTCTGTGATCTTGTGGTATTAAGTAGCTAGTTTGAACCTTTTATATCTGACTTTGCATAACCTAAGCTGTAGAGGACACAAAATGTTAAAATTTGCACAACTGTGATCTTCTCCAGATGATGAAGGGACATACTTAATGTTGTGACAAATCATCATGGTACAGGCTGGAGGGATGGCTAATTGGTTAAGTATATGTACTGTTCTTGCAGAGATGCAAGCTTGGTTCCCAGCATCCATGTCAGGCAACACAATACTACCTCTAACCCCAGCTCCAGGAGATCATATGCCCTCTTCTGGCCTCTGAAAGCACCCACACACATGTGCACAGACACCCCCCATACACATACACACACACACACACACACACACACACACACACTCTTTAAGATATATATATCTTAGAGAATATGGTGCTTTATTTTCTTCTCCAAAACACTGTTTTCAACTTCCAATTAGTTGTTACTCTTTTGTTGTTAAAATGGTTAGAGTATGTACCACATTTTTACTGCTACAGTTATCTAGGCAAACTTAAATGCAGACAGCATGGCATGCTGGAAAAGAACAGATCAAAATTCTACCTTGAAAAATAGTTTCCTATTTTGCAACCTTTCCAATGAGTAATTATCTGCTGTCTAGCATCTCACAGTGTGTGTAAAGTATAGAGTGAAATTTATGCCCCGAGTGACTAAAGAGAGATGTTGAAAAGGCCATAGAAATGGATCTTACAAAAGTGGTTAAAGCCTGAACTTTGGGAAACTGCTGCCAGGGGAATGAGAACTCTTCCCAAGTACCAGGATGCAGAGTCAAATATAGATACAAGTGTTTCAGAAAAACAAGTTTGGAGAATATCTGCAACATATTTTTTATATAAAACACACACACACATATGTATATATATATATATATAATTGTATTTACTTACTGCTTGATGATTGATGTTTCAGTAATTTTGATTGACACAAGAAATTGTAAAATAGAGATAAATATAGAAGAATGTTGTGGAGAAGAATAATATCTTATCATAAGGCCCATGATTGCTATCTCTATAATGAAAGACAGACGAACAAGAGAAAACAAGGTATCTATATTTCAGTTTTAAGTTGTGTAAGTGCCCTCAGAATTGAAGACCCAATGATTGGAAGAGAGCTGCAGTTTTACTCTGTTGTGGAAAGACATAACTGGACAAAGGTTGTGTGATCTGATGGACATAAATGGAAGAATTTAACAAGGCATGCTAATTTCTATTCTCTGTTTTTTCTGTAAGTCATCCATACACCCAGGGGCAAGCAAGTCACTTGTTCCATGACAAGGTCTGGGTAGTGGGTGTATAGGAGATTAGAGCATAAACATTAAAAAATTTACTATTTGCTTTGAGAAGGGTAATTGTAATTCCTGTGAATTGCTTGGAGAAATAAAGGAAAGATGTAGCATATAAGGCATGAGATGAGGTTGTAGCTCATCAAGGCTGTGGAACACTTGTCTATCCTGTGAGAAAAAAAGAAAGAAAAGTGATCTCAAAGAAACCTTGCTTTTGAGATAGTTTTTTTAACCTTCCGATCAAGTTTTCAGCATGCCATCACATCATACCAAGGTGTTGTGATCTGAGCCTGACAGTATCCATGTTTAATGAATGACAAGTTTTCCTCCTCAAAGCCTCAAGGAACACATACTTGTTGTACATGAATACATATGTCCTGGGAAATATGATACTTACAATCTATTCACTCATAAAAAGAAACAAGGACAAAAGTATTAATTGCACCAACATCCAACTTGGTGGGCCAGTATTAGAGTACTTACAGGAATATAGGCGAAGGATTACTTACAGGGGCAGGGATGCCTTAAGGCCAACTGCATCTTTGAAAATGTCATACCAACATGAGTCACCACTCATGAAAGTTGCAACCTTGGATAGTCTCCTTCCAGAATTGTTTATTGGTTCAGCAACCATAAGGAGGGGCCCTGGTAAATCTTGAATATAAAGAATTTACTGAAAACATGAAGTTTATTTCTTGGATCTCATGAGCTGTTCCACCTCTTCCTTGAGGGAATGTTTCAATTATGAGGAAATTGCTATACAACAGCACTTTTGCATATACACTTCTAGAAATAATTTTACAAATGAATATCAGTCTGAGGTAGATTTTAAGTGCTTTGACTCCTGGAAGGGGCAGCTAGATCACAGGCATCCCTTCTAGAAATTTGTCTTAATATGTTTGATTGGCACGATGAAAAGATTTAATTGAGCTGAGTGTTCTCTAAAAGCACTAACTTGATTTTCCTTGAATTGATTTCAACAAAACGTAAAAATAAATAAGTCATCAAAACTGGAACTGTAGAGAGGTTGTGGAGACCATAGGAGATCAAGTTGGCTTGTGGGAATTTATAGACTTTGTTTCAGCTCTGAGTATGGAGAATTTACAGCTAAGGAACACTCCTCAAGCACTATGTGACTCGACTGTAGGAATCTCGAGATGTGTTTACTAATTACTGCTGTGGAACTGGGTCACCTTAACCATGACTTTAATCAGTGCCCATCGAGTGACAGAAGATGTCCTATGGGAAATGATTCAGTATGTTTTAACAGTTAGCACACACTGTAGATATTGGCTTATATGTGGAAGTATTAACAACACTGGGATACTAGCTTATTTGGCATGGGGTAGAATGAGGTCACAATTGCTGCTGGATATGCAGTCATGGCTGATAGCTGTATACTGTCAAATAATTATGTACATCAAATAATTGAGTATATATGTGTAATGTATAAGTATGTATATTACTATTGTTCTCTTCCGACTACTGTTTTGTCAACTTGCTAACTTAATTAATTTATTCATTTGTAAGTTTTATTTTTAATTATGTGTAAGTGTGTGCCTGTGTGTGGGTGTGCACGTATGTGTGCAGATGCCCAGAAGGGGATGGAAATCTTCTGGAGCTAGACTTATAGGAGGTTGTGATGGGTGCTGGGAACTGAGCATCAGTCCTCTGCAATATCAGCAAGTACTCTTATCTTCAGAACCAACTCTTCATCCTCTGTTAGTGTTTTCCCCTCTGTGTGTATTTGTAAGTGTTTAATGCTTATATGTCTCTCAATGCAGCAAAGTTTACATCCTAGGACCTCTGGCTGATCTCCCTATGCCTCAGCTTTTGTATTAGCAAATGTGATCAACATCATTGGTATTTATGAAAATTGCACAAAAAAATCCCATACCTGATACACTTATCTAGATATAAACTTATTTTACTATCCCTCTGCCTAACTTCTTCCGAGTACGCATTGGCTTTTCTAAGGAGAGGGTGATCACTTTCTCTATGAATCCACCTAAATCAATCTGGCTTGGCAAGATTGAAACATGTTCTCGGGAAAGGTCAAGATCTTGTTCCCTGTCATCTTGTCAAAGGAATGGTCTCAATAGACTATTAAACTGTAGGAAGAAAAAATGTAGCCCATATCATTGAGTTTATAATTCTGTGGTGTGTGTGTGTGTGTGTTTGCTTGTGTTATTTATGGGTGTGCCCATGTGTGCATGTAGATGCAAGAAGTGAATTTGGAGTTCCTTACAAATAAGACAAATTTGGATATTTCTACTAATTCCCATTAACACTTTGAATGCTGTTAGTATCTGTTTTCTGATAAGTAAGTGGAGAAATTTGAAGCATTTAAGCGGCTATGTGTTCCTCAGTTTAGATTTGTCTATAATGTGGGAACATATAAGCTGTTCAATCCTGATGATATTTAATGTTTCTCATGTGATGTATTGCATAAGTTGCTACTGGCATCAATTCGCCAATGTACCAGTGTTTATCCCCTGCACAAAGTACTCATTGTTCTCAATCCCTGATATCGGCTCCCTCTTTCCCAACTACACAGCACTGAGATCACTCAAGTTATTGTTGGATAGGATAAAGCAAAATCCCTTAGTTATGAATTCATGGATTTTTTAAAATTAATTTATGTGCTTGGGTGTTTTTATTGCATGCATCTCTGGTTCCCTCAGAGACAAGAAGAGAGCACTGGATTCCCTGCAACTGGAGTTGCTGATGGGTGTGAGCTGCCATAAGGGTGCTGGGAATCAAACTCAGGTTCTATGCTAGAGCAGCCGGTGCTTTTCATCACTGAGTCACCTGTGCAGTCCCACAATGTATGTTTTAAACCAAATAGAGAAAGCACTGCTGTGGTGACAAATACATGCTAAAATCCCACTGTTGTCAAATGAGAAGCTGATCATGTCCTCATGCAAATCCAGTATGTGTGTGTATGTGGGGGGGGGCATTTACTCTTTCCAATCTTGGAGCTGTGACATTTGAAAAATGTGACTTTACAATCACTAGAGATGAGAAAAGAGAATTGAAAAGATTCCAGGAGTCCTTTTAAGGAATAACCCAATAGGTGGCTGTCACATGTAGTCTAACCTCAAGGAACATTGGAGATACATATGGATTCTGTTTTTAAATCTGTCTCTGTGTGCATGTGTTTGCATGTATGTGTATGTGTGCATATATGATAGATGTCTGAGTGTGTGTGCATGTATGTCTACGTATCACTTTGTGTGTGTGTATGTATGTTTGTGTGTATGTGTGTGATTGTGAGTGCATGTGCGCTGTCACATGTATGTGGAGATTAGAGAACAACCTCAGGGGCACCTTTCACCTTTGTTTGAGACAGGGTCTCTTATTTACTGCCGCATACTCCAGGATATCAGACTTCTGTGGATTCTTCTGTCTATGTCTATCTCACACATCAGAAAGCATGGATTACAGGTGCATGCTACCATACCAACCCAGTTTTACATGTGATTTGAGCTCCAGACTCAGGTCCTCATGCCTGCACACCAAGGACTTTACGCGATGAGCATCTACCTAGATCCACCCATGGATCTTCGTAACAACGGCAGTATCTGCTTTCAATGGTGCACTGACTGGAGAAGCTTACCTAGTGAAGCCTAGTTTTGAAATAACTGAAAGTATTATTTCTAGTTTTCCCAGGTCTAGGTTAATCTTGACTGTCCAGCTTACTGGGGTGGGCAATGCCTAAGACACGAGGAAAACACAAGTCTCCTTTTATTGGTGAGAGTACTTCCAGAGACAGGTGAAGAGAGCTCTTACCTGATAAATGATTTAATTTATAGATGGACTGAAAGTCTGACTATACGACTTGCAGTGATGGAATTGTGGAAGATGGAGACTAATTATAGGGAATAGGTCACTGAAGCTGTGTCCAACTGTAACTTGCTCCATCGCTTCCTGCTACCACCCCTTTCTTTTTCCTGTCCACCATGCCGAGAGCTGCTCCACTGCTTCCCCATCACAACATAGTGAACCCTCTGACACCATGAACTAAGATGTTTTGTGTAAGGTACTTGGTCAAAGCAACAATAAAATTAACAGAGAAAGTCTCCAGGACTCTGTCCGGTGTCCATCTCACACAGACACAGCTTTGTGTTTTAACATTATCTCGGGAAATGTATTTGCTATTGCCAATAATCTTTAAAATCACACTGTGACTGTTAGTATGACAGTAGATATTGTAATACCTCTCACATGGTCTCTATTCTAACAATGGGATTTTGAAAGCTAAAGCTATACTATTGAAAACCAGCTACATAATTAGCAAGGATATTACTTTATTTCAATGCAATTTAATCATTGCTTGCTTTATCTTAGCAATTATTTCTGGGATGAGTGAATTGGATAATCTGTGTTGGCACATGGGGAATATCTAAATAAGTAGCAATTAAATGCATCCTATTAAAATATGATGTGGGGAAGATAGGAAAAAATAGGATTCTTGTGACCTCATGGAGCTTCTGGAGAAACAATAAGTTCGCAAAGGTGTCATAATATGTGCAATTCATTTAAGATACTTCATTCTACAACACATGTATTTTTCCACGATTTTCTCTATACTAAACTCTATTAGTGTTCATTAACAAAATTCATTAAGGTAAAGGTAATAAGTCCACTTGAAGAATAAGTATTACCCATTGGGGTGAAAACAGATCCATAAAATCTTGAACTCTAACAAGTTAGAGATTTTTGTTAATTAACTGGAGGTTGTTTTTCCCCATGTCTTCCAAGGAAATTACAAGATTCATCAACTGTCATACAGTTTCTTTGTTCTTATTCTGCCTTATTCTGTTCTCATTCTCCACAGTTGCCCCTTCTACTTATAGTTGTTCTCTTCTCTTTATGTTTAGACTGACAGAAAGTCAATTTTAGGAGTGGAAAGAAAGAGGGTTGTGATTTGAAAGTGGCAAAGTCTTTGCTTATACAACATATTTCAGAAGAAAGACTATAAAATTCTAATCAATTGAAAGGACCCAGAAAGGAAATGAAAATTTAGGAATCACTTTTAATAAACAATTGAGTAGCATTTCACACTGAAGGTCCATGAAAAAAGTTTCTGCATAACTTTATGCACAGGGGGTTAAGAGCAGATAGTTCACTGGGAACATGATTGCTTTGCAAGAATGTAGAGCTGGGTTAGAGACCAAGAACCCACATATAAAACATGGGTATCTCGACTTGTGCTTCTAATCTAAGTTCTGGGAAGGCAGAGATAAGTGACTTCCTGGGGTGCACTGACTCTTCAGTATAGCCTACTTGGTGATTTCCAGGTTAGTGGGAGACCCTTGTCTCTAAAAAATGTGGATAGTACTAGAGGAATAACTTTATCATTTGGCCTCCAAATGCATATATGGACATATAAATACACACTACATATACACATGCATCTCTAATTAAATTACAAACACAGAGATACACCCACAGAAACATATACACATGCACATTCCTGCCTACTGGGGTGTCATCCCCACCATGTTAGACTGTATCCACCTAGAACTGTAAGCTGAAATAATCTCTTTCTTCATTATGTAGATTTTGTCAAAGCAAATTAGAAAAGAAACTCTCTGTTCCTCCCTCTCTCCCAACCCAAGTGTGTGTGTGTGTGTGTGTGTATGTGTGTGTGTGTGTGTGTGTGTATGTGTGGTTGTGTTTGTGTTGGCCAAAGGTCAACATTGTGTAAGCATAAGGGGTGGGGTATGCAGGTTGGTTAAAAGCATATTCATTCATTTTCACCTCAGTTGACTGTGGGTAAGTCTGAAGTGAATTTTCTTGATTGATGGTTTATTGATTGATGTGGGACAGTACAGCTCACATCAATCCATCCCTGGGTTGATGATTATGGGTGCTAGAAGTAGGTTGAACAAGCTGTGAAGAACACTACCTCCATGGAGGTAAAGATGTTGGAAGTAGGAAAGATTGGAACAGTTTTGAGCATGGTTATAGTTCATTTCATGTGACTATTATTTGCACCTCTGTTATAATCATACAATATTGACTATTTTCCCACAAACTTGTGTGTTTGAACACTTGATCCTCAGCTGATAGCACTGTTTGGGAAGGCTGTGGAACCTTTAGGAGATGGAGACTTGATGGAGAAAGTGGAGTCCTTGAGGTTTTACATCCCTCTTCCATTTTCTATTCATCTTCTGCTTCCTGATTATGGATATAATGTGGCCAGTCAGCCTCTAGCTCCTGCTGCTTTGTCCTTCCCACAGTGATGGACTGTGTTCTCTGAAACTCTGAGCTTCTCTTCCCTTCTTCTTAGTTGCTTCTTAAAAAATATTCAGCCACAACAAGAAAAATAAACAACACACTTTCCTCATCCCAAAACACAAATGATATGAACATCTGATTATTTTCCTATTAGTTTCTTTCCATAGGATGAAAGATGGAAGAAAATTCTCTGTGACTATGTTCTTTGAGATTTATGAATTAGTCATGAATTAGAAAGTTAAATAATGAGAGACCAATCTTACAGGGCAAGAACAGAGGAGTCAGTGAAGATGTACAGTAATTTCTCATGATGAGACACATGGATAAATGGATAAAGATCAGGAGAATAACAATCTTCCCACTAAACATCCTGCAGAGAACATCCAGGATACATTTATATTTTAATCATAAGGATCCATATTCAAACTCAAGTCATGTGTCATTTCTGTATTTCTAACCAATCCATGTAGCTGATGAATCCGCCTATTTTATATTATAATTTACTTTATTCACTCAAGGGGCCACAGTAACAGCTCAATAACTAGCATTCCTAGGAAATATGAAAGACCTCTAAGTGATGTAAAGAAAAGATGAGTAAAACACCATATTCATAAGAACCTAACCTATTAGAAATTAAAAGTCTCAGAGGTAGAAAGAGAGCAGTGTATCCTGGGAGATACAGAGACAGCTGTTGTGCATGTAGAAACAATCAGTTGCGGTTGGAAGCTCCTTAGGACACAAAGAATTTCTGAAAGGGGTCCACTGACAGAAGTAAGGAGTTTCAGGAAGACCTGAAATGTGGGAGGCATTCTGTTTCCTGCCCAGCTACCTGGAAGTCATGCAGATAGTTTTGGGTTGAAGGTTTCCTGACTTTGTCACCCATGCTGGGGTAGCCCTTAGTGACAGAGCTGTCTCTGAATCATCCATGCTCCTGTGAGCTACCCCTCCCTCGTACTTCAGTAAGTAACCTCATTGGCCCACCAATTTGGACTTTGGTGGTAGCTTTATATTAGTCTGTTGTCCGTTTCTTGTCTAGGCTGAGTAGACTCTTTTTTTACATCTCCCCAGGAATGGTGTCACGCAGCAGCAAATCTGGCCTTTAATAAAAGAAATGGAAGTTGTTGAGAATGATGTTCTCTTAGGAAAAGTAATCCCATAAAATGATATGCTCAAAGGACAGGCTTGAACAAATATGTCCACTACGGTGGGATCATATAGATGTCCAGACAGCACAGAGAACAAATAAATAAGCAATGCAAAACTTATTTGAAGATCATTCCATGAATACCTTATTATAGAATTGGTAGTTTTATGTTGTACTGATCTTTTGCATGAGGCTGAACTCCTAAGATGATAAATAAACATAAAGTTAAAAAAAAAAGAGCTGGGAAGATGGCTTCATTGCTTGACTCATAAGCGTGAAGATCTGAGTTCAGTTCCACAGCACCTCCATAAAAAGCCAGATGTGGTGGAAGGGGATTGAAACGTCAGTGTTGGGAAGCAGAGACTCAGTGGTTACCCAGTATAGATGAACTGGTGAGTTCCAGGTTCAGAGAGAAATGCTTTGTCAAAAAATGAGGTGGAGAATGATTAAGGAAAGCACCCAGTGTTTGCTTCTGTTCTCTATTATCTGGAGGCACACATAGAGACACACAGACAGACACAGACACAGACACAGATACACACACACATACACACACACACACACACACACACACACACACACACACACATGAAAGAAATAGACAGAGCCAACAAAGAACCTCATCAGAGAACCAAAGTCCTTGGAACTTCTCAACAAATTCCGTTTATCTGCATTTACACAATGGGTTTTTAGAAGTCCAAGAAGTGTTTTAATAAGTTACTATTTTAACTCTGGTTTGAATCCAATCTTCCTTGTAATGACTCAGTGTTTTTGGCTGCACACTTTCCTGTGATAAGATTGCTGAAGGAAACTCAGATAATTTAGAAGTGTCCAAAGTTTGCAGAGGTTTATGGAACAACAGAAGAAAAAAAAGTAATCTTGTATCCACTGCTTATTTTTAGAATGTGTCCTTAAATTTCAGGATTTGTCATTATCTTTCCAAAAGCTTATCTATATTGACCTTTCCTATCCCTTTTTAACATCTTAAAAGCTTCAATCATATCTCAACTCTTCAATGTCTTTTCTCCAACTATTCTATTTTCAGTTTTTCTGGCTCTCAGAAGTAATATAACCTCCTTTCCCATCTATCATTCTGGTCCCGTCAATCCCTTCTGCCTCTTCAATGTCTTTTCGGCGACATTATTCCTCTCCCTACTGAGGGAGATTGTCTCAAATGGTAAGTCACCGAGTGTATTTAATCAGCTACCATTACAGTGCCTGGCTTCCCGCGACATGTTTGTAGCCCATTTCATAAATTTATTGTTCTTAAAAGCAAACCCAATTTTGCAATGAAACTACCCAATCCCCTTTTCATCAAAAACCAAGGTAAAATATGTCTTTGGTGTAAACAGTCCTGTGTAGCTGCTTTGATCTAATTGGAATTAGTTCTCACTGTCTTCTCTGCAACCATTCCTTTCGGACTTCTTATTATAGTGGGCATTGTTTTTATCCCTTCCCAGTCCTCTTGTGTCCCTTATTTCTTCCTTATTTTGTTTTGTTTCCTCCTACAGTCACCAAAGCAGGTAATCGCCTACTGCCCATGTTGTACTTTGCACACAATAATCCATGTCTAGCATGTGCCTTTTATACACTCCATCCTTAGAAAAGCCCTGTGATAGCTGCTAATGTCCAACAGATGAAGTTTCCACAGAGATCAACAGGCTTGTTCAAGATCATGTGTTGTAGTCTCTTTGACCTTAGTTTTTCATTAAGCCAAGAGTCTGAACTAGCACTGTGAAGAGCTAAGTCTAGCATAGGAGTGTTACCAGGTTCTTGCTAAGATTGGGAGAGTCTCATTTTGTGAATACCAGGAATACCAGGATATTTGTGTGATGTTTGCACTTATTTTCATGATTTCAAAGGGTCAGTACTGAGGTATGCAAGTTGAAATGTGTTAAAGCTACTGAATTCTACACGATATTTTAAGATCTGTTTTTTTGGGGGGAGGATTCAAGACAGGGTTTCTCTGTGTAGTTTTGGTGCCTGTCCTGGATCTTGCTCTGTAGATAGACCAGGCTAGTCTGGAACTCACAGAGATCTGCCTGACTCTGCCTCCTGAGTGCTGGAATTAAAGGCATGCACCACCACTGCCTGGCAAGATCTTTTTTTTTTAATGGCTAAGGGGGCATTTATTATCATCTGAATCTGAATGTTTAATGTCTGCTATCCATTTTCTGTTTCCACCAGCTCTATGACATCTCTGAATCAATTTTCCTTCTAGCTTCATTTGTACATGAATACTAGCAATTTATATTTATATATTTAAATTGAATACTTAAACAGGATATAAATACCATAGTGTTCACTTAACCCTGATTTCATTTTTTTATAACTTTAGTGTCCCATAGTCAACCACAGTCCAAAACTATTGAATAGAAAAACTTCAATTAATCTATTCCTAAGCGATAAATCTCATATTATACTGAATATCATGGTGGAATGTCAGTCTATTCCTTTTTGATGAATTCTGCTCAAGACTTGCATCATCCCTTTGTCTAGCTGACTCGTACTATACACACAACCTGCCTGTTCAGTTACTTAGTAACCATCTTACTGATTACATGGGCTGTCAAATCATATCATTGCATTGCATTGCTGGTATTCACTGCTTGACTCTTATGCTGTAAAATAAAATGATTTCACATGGTTAAACATCATTGACCTCATCATGTAGGTATTGTCTCATCTCACACTATGAACTAGAGGAAGGCTAATATTAACAGTTTTGGAAAGACCATGCTTGCACATTTTTTAATATGGTATACTATTATAATGGACATATTTTATTATCCATTCTTATCATTAGTCTGCCACTGTGCCTAATTTGTAATTTAAGCATGAATTTCAGTTGTGTATCCAAAGGAAGAAACAGCTAATGCTGTGTTTGATGCTCTTTTCGCTTTGGGCATACACTGGAAAGAAAGTCTCCCAAATGCCTCCAGATTTGACTTCTACACACGAATTCCAGTAAAAAGTTGATGTAAAACTAATCTTACACAGACTGAGGGGTAGAGGGAGGAATAGTAAGAACCTGATGTTCACCTGCCAAAATCGCTGGTAGGTAACCCTGTGAAAGTCTCGGGACACACAGCTTCTTTTAAATCTAATGCATAGTAGTAATACCCTGCTTATTTAAAAAGAAGCAGAAGACATTTCTGAAGAATAAGTGAATTAAGAGGATGATATTCAGACTTAGGTAGGTCTGTCTTCAAAGTCAGTAGAATTCCCACTGGATTTTAGTTACTCATCCACAATGATGCTGTCTTGATAAGCTACCAGGATCTTAACCATCCCATCGACATAAATTTACTGCCTCTTGTGTGTGGGATACTGAAAAGACAAAGCACGATCTTCCAGATCAGAAACCTGTGGGCTAGGGTGATGACTCAGTTGGTAAAGTACTTGGGATACAAGCATCAGGTAGATCTGAGTTTGCCCATGTGAACAACCCAGGCTTCAGTGGTGTGCACCTGCATTCCTACCTGTGCACTAGCGAGGTGGAGACAGAGGTTCCCTGGGGCTTGCTGGCCAAATAAACAATTTCCAAATTCAGTGAGGAACTGTGTCCCAAAACCAATGTGGGTGGCAATTGAGAAGGACACTTGACTTTGGTTTCTGGCATGCATCACACATGCACAGAACTAACTAACTAACTAACTAACTAACTAACTAACTAACTAACTAACTAACTAATACCGAATGAACATTTTAATCACTTTAGGAAAGAGAGAATAGAAGATAGGAAATAATTAGAGTCCAACATATAAAAATCTGTCTATGGGTAACAGTAAGCATGTAGAAGCTATTTAGACTTTCGCTCAAGTTTACTGTGACCCTAAAATTCCTCTAAAAATAAAGTATAAAAGAAAATTAGACAAATCTGAGTATTCCTTGGGTTTCTCAGAACCTTAGAATAAGCACCTTGTCTCCTGGCCCTGATTCTTCCTAGTGCAGAGCAAGCTGCTGTGCCTGGCTGCCAGGACCACTGAGAAAGGCCTGGGGTCACACCATTTTAAGCATTTTATTTATTTCTTTGCAACTTCCTTGCTATGTGTTCCCCTGAGTTTACTTCACTTGGCCAGAGAGTGTGTGAACCATAAAATGAAGTGCCAGGGTTTGGCAGGTTGAGTTCTCCAGAAGGTGTGAAGAAATATCTGTGGATTGATGAGATGTGTGAAGAATCCAGCAACCGAAATATTGGCCATCACTTGTAAATGGACACTCTTCCGGGGAGTGTATTTCTTCTCTGGTTTCTCACCCTCTCCTGTGACAGACAGGGGCAACATAAAATAGTTTAAAGTGTTAGAAGACAAAATAATCTGAGCCTGTTTACTTCTGCTAGTTGGGGCCTTGCAAAAAAGGCTCGTGAAGAACCTGAGTGGGTAACTGCTTGCGTGTGTGTGTGTGTGTGTGTGTGTGTGTGTGTGTGTGTGTGTGTGTGCATGTACACATGAGCCATGGTATGGTACATGTGTAAAAGTTGGAAGATAACCTCCTCTTCCACTTTGTTTGAGGCAGGGTCTGCAGTTGATTAGCAATGAATAGTAAGGCCTGTGAGCTTTCTGGGAATTTTCCTGTCTCCTTCTCCCACCTCCACTTAAGAGGGCTGGGATTCCAGACTTTCATTACAGTTTCCAGCTTTTAATTAGGTTCTGGAAATCCAAACTCAAGCCTCCACACTTGACGGCAAACACGTTTATTCACTCAGGTGACTTCAAAGCCCAACTGCTTTGCTTTTAATCATGTATTATTCCCTGTAACTGTGGATATTTTTTCTCATGCAAATATAGTTTTGTATATTGTAACTCACAGATGATAAACCTAAAGAAATACCCATCCAAGCATGACTAACCCAGGCTCACCTGAAGCTCAGTGACCTACTAATAATTTCAGCATAATATATCCTATTAGTAAAGCACTTTTAATAGTGTCTATATAACAATTTGTTACTGTATCTTAATATTATATGTGTATCTTATATTGAAGGTAAGAACATAATGCCACTAATCATTTTGCATTCCATTTGTATATTATATACAAAAAATAAAAATACCAAGCCATGACATTTAAGTTGTTTTCATGAATTTAAATATACTAATCAGTTACTTTTAAAAAGGAAACCAGAGGAAAGCTATAGGAACATGATCAGTGATAAAGTATAGGAATTATAACTATTTATAAAACAGCAGTAATTCACCAATTGTAAAATATAATCTGAAAGTTCATGGCACAACAACCAGCAGAATATTTCATTGTGCCCCAAATCTTACTTCCTCTATGCTCAAGGACTTGATTATGTAAAGTGTTTCTTTGCTCTTCCCTAAATATGAGTATTATCTTCATGTGTTGTGGGATATTTGGACACCGTGTGAAAACATATTGCTGTGATTGATGTAACAAAAAGCTGAATGGCCAATAGCTAGGAAGATGTTAGGTAGGACTTCTGGGGACAGAGAGGATTCTGTGAAGAAGAAAGATGCCAAGAAACTTGGAGAGGAAACAGGAGGTATAAGATAGAAGAGAGATAATGCCATGTGATAGAACACAAATTAATATAAATGGGTTGATTTAAGTTATAAGAGCTAGTTAGGAATAAGCCTAAGCTATAGGCCAAGCTTCCATAATTAGTAAGAATTCTCTGTTTTATTTTTTGGGAGCTGGCTGGTGGGGCAGAAAAAGACTCATTACATTCATGTTCTGACTTTATATTTTAGGTTGAGGATTCAAAGTTCACCCAAGGCATTGATTTAAATAATTAAAATATACAATAATAAAGACTGCAGAATGATGATGGTTTGTGCAACAGAGAAAGAGACCTTATGTATATACATTATCATAATTTCATTTCCTTTTCCTCCTTTTTATTTATTCTTTGTGTCTTTCACATAATGCATCTCCAACTCATCAATTTTCCAGTCATTTCATATCTACCCTCTGCCCTTGCAACTTCCTCCCCAAAATCAAATAAAATACAATTTAAGAGAAAAAAAGCAAGAAAAAAAAGAAAGAAGGAAAAAAATCAATCTCATCATGGAAGCTGTAGTGTGACACAGTGAGTCATGAAGTAAACACTTTTGTCCATACATCTTTACTTGCAAGTGTTCATTGCAAAGAGTTATTGGTCTTGTTTGAGGCCTCTGGTTTCTGCTATGCTATTGATGCTGGGCCCTCATAGAACCTCCTCTTGATCATCCTGTAGCTTTGGGTCTGCAGGACGGGTCCCTTCATGTGCTCCAGTAGATCATAGATGGGGTGAATGTTGGGGTGGGCCAACTCACAACCCTGGTTCTGGGTCTGGGTTGTTGCAGGGTTGGTCAGCCTGTCAGCTCTTCCTTGTCCTCACCACCAGGGTGAGCTCTCTTACACTGTCCTGGTGAATTCACCCTTTGCAGCAATAAGCAAGGGGAAGGGCCAGTTTTCTTACTGTCCTCAGGGTCAGATCTCCCATACCTATACCTTCAGGGTCAGCTCTACTGTGTTGCTCAGGTAAGATGTAGAGGCCATTCTCCCAAGTGCTGCAGCTGATGAGGGGCAGAACCAGCTCTCCTGCTCTTATGACCTCGGGGCCAGCTCTACCACCTGCTTCAGACATTGATGGGCAGGGAGGAGAGTATCTCTCCTGAACCCATTCTGCCAAATAACAGATAGGTAATAGGGAGAGCTTTTTCATTCTCACAACTTCTGGGCTGGCTCACCCATACCTCTGCCAATGGGGTTGGCTCTAATGAGGTATCCATTTGAGGTGCAGGACCTTTTCTCCCAAGTGTTGCAGCTGGTGGGAGACAGAGGCAGCTCTCCCAAACTTATGACCTCCAGTTTAGCTCTCTCGCTTGCCTCAAGCATTAATGGGCAGTGGGAGGAAGGGCATCTCTCCCCATCCCATGCTGCCACATGACAGATGAGTAATGGAGACAGCTTTCCCATGCTCACAACTTCAGGGCTGGTTCATCCACACCTCCACCAACAGGCCAACAGGATTGCCTCTATTGCACTGCCCAGGTGAGGTGCAGGGCCTGTTTTCCTGAGTGCTGCAGCTGGTGTCAGGCAGGGACAGCTTTCCCACCATTATGACCTCAGGGCCAGCTCTCCTACCTGCCTCAGGCATTGATGGGGGGAGGAGTAATTTCATTCCTTATCCTATGACAAAATTCCCTGACAAAAGAAACTCTAAGGGAGAAAGGATTCATTTAGATTACAATGACTGATTATAGTCCATCCATCATTGCATTAAACTCAAGGCAAGAAATTAAAGCTACTAGTCACATTCATAGTCAAGGGCAGAGAATGAGTGCATGTGTGCTCATTAGTGCTCAGTTTACTCTCTACACATATAGTCCAGGATCAATTGCCTAGGGAAGGTGCCACACACATGGACTTGGGTTTCTTATATCACTTAATATAATGAATAAATGCATAGAAGTGCCTGAAAGTCAACCTGATATAGATATTTCATTGATATTCTCTTCCCATGTAATTCTACATTGTGTCAAGTTAAAATTAAAAGTAACCATCACACCCAATTACAATGAATCAAAAATATAGAAGACTGATAATAACAACAATAATAATAATTACAACATCTAAAACAATTGGAAGCCAATGAAAGGAAAATCATCTGCATTTGATAAAGTCAACATCAAAGTAGTTGACTTCACTATTATTTTCAAAGAGCTGAGAAATCATATTATATTTCTGTAACATTGAAATATAGGAGAATCAAGATAAATGTCATTACTCCCAAGGGAGATAAGAAGTTGGAACTAATTCAGAAAATTCTAAGAATATCTTAAATTTATTGATTTATTTGAAACATTTATTCTTTTTTGTGGGTATGAGTGTTTTGCTTGCACATATTCATGTACGTGTACCATGTGTGTGCCTGGGGCCCACCAAGGTCAGAAAAGGCATTAGACTCCGAAACTGAAGTTATTGATGGTTGTGAGCCACCATGTGAGTGCTAGGAACTGAAACATGGTCCTCTGCAACAGCAAAAGGTGCTTTTACTCTATGAGTTCTCTCTCCAACCCTAGTAGGCCAAGTTTATAAGGCAAACTTGAACTTTATCAATCAAAAAGGACCAAGTTACTGTCTACCTCTGAATTTGTAAAGAATACATTTTCTCACAAGAGACTTTAAGTTCTTGTTTGCTGCTGTGCTTGGAAATGGGATCCGTATTCATTCAACCCTAGCAAAATTCTGGAATATATTATAGCTGTGGGTCTAAGATTCAGGAAACCCGTGGGCCTTAGTGCAGGAAGTGTAAAACAACTCCCCTGTGGACACGTTCTCAGTCTAGGGTGTGTTGTGCTTAAATTCTAACCAAGTGTGAGGCAAGCAAGAGCAGGTGCTAATGAAAATTAGAGTCCCCTTGGAAAGAAAAGGAGCCATAAGGGAGAGTCCGCTGATGGACAAGATGACAGGAAAGAAGCCTTGGGGACTCTAGATAATGGAACGTTATTTGATATTGCAGATTTAGTATTGGAATGCACAAGGTCTCCCAGGTACTACTGGGATATTTGTCGAAGAAGAATTCGCTGTGGAGTTGAAGATGGCGTTACTGTGATCAATGCCTAGCCACAGTGACTTCACAAGCTGTGCCTCAGCAGAGCTCTGTCGAACGAGGGGCCCCGGGGTGGGTTGTGTTTGATGGAAACAAGACTGATGCTCAGTAAGTTTAGAGCCAAATGTCTATTAATGAAGTGCATCTGCTTTTGTTCATTTAGGGTGCCATAACAAAATATCTTAGAACAATTGTGTTGTACAAAAAAAAAAAAAAGGAAGTTCTTACAGTTTTAGTTTTCAGGGCCAGGAGTCTGGAAAATAAGGCATGTATACACTCAGTGTGTGGTGAGAGCAGGCTGTGCATGCATACTACCTCAAGCCTCATTCATGAGGGGTCTACACTAGCCTGAGAATGGTTAGTTTTTAGTGGTCCTCCCCAAAAGACACAAATGTTCTTAACCACTGAGCCATCTCTCTAGCTTAGAATTCCTTTCCTCCTCAAGTTGCCTTTAGTCGGTGTGTTTTATGACTGCAATAGAAATGAAAATAGAACACCCCTGAAGATTATTTGATTTCAATTTTCAAAATTTACTTCATTTTAGTGTGTGTGTGTGCGTGTGTGTGTGTGTGTGTGCGCGTGCGCGCGTGTGTGTGTTCATGTGTGTACAGAGGCACACATGGATGTACATGTGCATGTGGAGACTAGAAGACAGCTTTAACTGTCATTCCTCTGGCATAATGCCGAGTGCCCTTTTTGTTGAGATAGACACTCCAATTATCCTGGAGCTCTCTGTGTGGATTATATTGCCTAGTCATTCAACAAGCTGGGGATGCTTCCTGTCTCCACCTCCAGCACTGGACTGGGATAAACTAAGTTGCTGAAGGTATTTATAAGCTGTATCAGTTCCTTGGTTGAATCTTTGGGGTCACTCAAGTAAACTATCATGTCATCTGCAAATAGGGAAAGCTTGACTTCTTCCTTTCCAATTTGTACCCCCTTAATTTCCTTATGTTGTCTTATTGCTCTGGCTAGAACTTCAAGTACTATATTGAATAAGTATGGGGAGAGTGGACAGCCTTGCCTCATTCCTGATTTTAGTGGAATCGCTTTGAGTTTCTCTCCATTTAATTTGATGTTGGCTGTTGGCTTGCTGTAAATTGCCTTTATTATGTTTAGGATTGTTCCCTGTATTCCTGATCGCTCCAAGACCTTTATCATGAAGGTGTGTTGGATTTTGTCAAATGCCTTTTCTGCATCTAGTGAGATGATCATGTGGTTTTTTTCCTTTGAGTTTGTTTAAATGGTGTATTACAGTGACGGACTTTGGTATGTTGAACCACTCTTGTATCCCTGGGATGAAGCCTACCTGATCACGGTGGATAATTGTCCCACTCCTCCCTCCTCCTGCCCCCCTATCATTCCCCCAAACACACCCCCTGTTCCCACCTTATTCAATGCAAGGTCTCCCATGGGGAGTCAGCAGAGACTGGTACATTCAGTTGAGGCAGGTCCAAGCCCCTTCCCCTGAACCAAGGCTGTGTAACCCTGTATGTTCTTTAGTCTCCTTGGAAAGCTCATCTGTTTCCTCCAGAATATTCTGTAGGAAAGGGGCTGCCACCCTATGCAACACTAAGAGCCAGAAACATTCATAAGATGTGGACAAATTCTCCAGACAGTATCTTTTTAACTGTTGCATTTGATTTAGTACCTGCACTCACTTTTTCCCTCATTATTTTTTTATTACAGAGAGGATAAAAGGCAAGGGAAGGAAAGATCAAAAGCTAATTAAAAGTAATCAAATATTTTTTCTAACTTTTATTCCTGACAGCAATTTTGGCTCACATCACTTGTAACATTTTAAAATCAATGTTTGGCAAATGGTTCCTCTGATCTTTATTTATGTTTTAATGATTTCCTTATAGATAATGTGAGAGGGGAGTTTATGTGTGCTCTAGACAGCAGGCATAATACAACTAACAATTAACATGCACAGAATATTTATTTTGTATCATGAAATATCAAATGCATTAAAACTATAAGTAAATGCTCAATGTATTGCAATGAAATAAGAATTTATATCTCATTCTACAGGAGCTGTTTTTGTTTTACAAATGACTGAATTTATTCACTCAACAAGACATAGACCACATTATATCCCCACTACACAGTGTAGACTCTAAGAATTTAAATATTGAGAAAATTAGATACATACCCTTAAGGATCCCAGGAACACCATATCCTTTAAACATTATAAAAAAAAACTAAATTATTTTCCACAGTGTTGGCTTTGCTACAAAATAACTTGGGTGTATATGTGTGTGTACATGTGCTGTGTGTTCACATATGGACATTGTGTGTGTGTCCACATATGTGTGCTGCTTGTGTGTGTATGTGTACACATGTGCCCAGGTATGAATATGTGGAGGACAGAGGAGGACATCTGGCTTCCTTCTGTATCCCTTCCCAGCTACTCTTTGGAGGCAGAGGCTCTCCCCGAACGCAAACCTAGGCTAGTAATCAGCCTTAGCAATCCTCCTGTCACTACTGCCTCCTAGCACTGAAGGTATAGGTGTGTGTGAGCACACCCAGCTCCTCAGGTGAGTTCAGAGCATCCAAGTCTTCAGCACGGCATGATCCCCACAGCCTTGCTACACAGTACTTTTTATAATTATGCATTTCACTCACTGTACATTTTCTGATCTTGGAAATGTCTCCTCACATTGGTGTCCTCATTGCACATGGCCCTGGGTTGTATGAGGATGTGTTCAAATGAGTGTACTGTGGGTGTACTTTCCTGCTCACACCCCCTACTCTACTCTTTCTTCCTCTTCCTTCTTGTCAGTGTCTCCAGGCAGTTTTGCTTCCATGTTTATGTCATATGTACATACATGATTTCATGTGTCTATTTAAATTCCAGGACCTCCAAATAAGAGTAAAATACATTTATCTTTCCAAGATGGACTTGACACAATCCTGTCCAGTTGTATCTGTTTTCCTGTGGACAGTATTTTTCATTTTTCTTTATCGCTAAAAAAAGATGCATTGTGCATGTCCATAGCTCTTCATCCATTTCTCTGCTGGTGGACACCTAGGTTGGTTCTGTAACTTAGCTATTTTGAATGCCACTAAAGTACACACTGAAGTGTGAATATCACTGTGACATGTTTTTCGTCCTATGGACTGTGGACCTGAACTAAGAGCCCATGCCAATTTCCACAGGGCACATACTTGTGTGCCACCATGGCACGCACAACCTTGGAGACTTGGAGAGTCTAGATGACCACCTGCACCCTCATGCTCCTGAACCCATTTTCTCCCCTTGTAGTTCAGTTTTCCTTGTTTCTGGAATTACTCCCATGTAAATCTTCTTCTTCTCTTTCATGTCAGTTCTTCTCTTTCACCCTTTCAAGGGCTCCCCAATGGCTCACATGGTAAAATATAATCTCATGATCAAAGTGTGTCTTAGGATTCATAATCCGGACATACTCTTTCCTTCACATACTTGTCCCTCATCTCCTCCCAGCTATGTGCCTTTCAAGTACATTCAAATCCTGGCTCTCTTCTATTGATCCCTCAGGGCTTAGTTGAAGCATCACCTCCTTGACCCTTCTGCACAGTTAGGACTTGCATGCCTTTGGTCAGTGTGACTCCATTACAGTGTTGAAACATGGTCTTATGGCCATTCTTGAACTGGAAGTCTGGAACGCCTCTGGAGAGGGAACTTTACCTTGGATGCTGATGCTGGCACCCAGGGGCCACTCAAAGCATATTTACTTAGTGAAGTCACATGAGAAAAGTTTCCTCAATGTAAACAAAAACAAGGAAAGAGACAAAAAAAAATCTAAGGTTTTACTTGCACTCCTGTTACGTTCCTCTTCCTGGTGTTTCTAGGAACTGATAGCTGATGTGTCAGAAAGTGGATTTTTGTGATCAGAATTCCAAACAATTACACTTCATTCAGATCATCCATTCAGTCTCAGGAAAACTGTTTATCCACTTACACATGGGTGTTATGAGCTCAAGAAGCCAAGAGCCTTGCCTTGTATGACTCTGTAAATGAATCAGAAAACCATGAAGCACATCCTGAAGCCCAGCACCACGGTGTCAAAGCATGTTCCCTGAAGGTACCAACTCACTGCCTGTGTGTCTCAAGAGCAAGAACTGTGTTCGCTGCTTAGCTCATTATTACTGTTTGCATGCATCGCTAAAAAAAAAAAATGGACTTTAAATACATTATTCAGCATTGGTGACCGTCTCAGCTTTCCATCATTATAAAAAATGAATAAAAACCCGAGATAAGTCAACTGTCTATGGCTAGTTAGTTAGATCATCATGGAGAGAGCATGTAGTAAGATGAGCTGTCCACCTCAGTGTGAGATGACAAGGAGAAGAAGAGAAGCACAAGATCCCAATGTCTCCTTCAAGGGCACGACTTCTCATGGAGTCTCCCACTACCTCCATTCTTTCATCTTCTTTTTTCCATTTCTATTTGTGTGTGTTTGTGTTGTGTGTACGGTGAATATGAATGTTTGAATGTGTGGGGGCCTACATGTATATGGCAATTTATGTGGTGGTCCAATGTTCATGTTAAGAATTATACTGGCAGCTCTATCTCCTCATTCATTGATGTAGAGTCGCTCAA
The DNA here is from genome assembly GCA_902168325.1 of Peromyscus nudipes. Lineage (NCBI taxonomy): Eukaryota > Metazoa > Chordata > Mammalia > Rodentia > Cricetidae > Peromyscus > Peromyscus nudipes. The sequence continues at coordinate 37,190 of CABHPH010156140.1, forward strand.
TCCATCCCAGAGGTCAAGGATATGGTCATTTGTGCTATTCAGGCTGTCTTCTAAGGCTGCAGTTACAGACTGGCCATCATGCCCACCAAGCATATACATAGCTTCTGGGGACCTGAACTGTGGTCCTCATGATTGCCACACAGCCATCCCCCTATCCCTAGGCTTTCATTCTTATGACTTCCACCACCTCCGAACATCATCACAGACTAGGACCAAAACAAAACTTTTAAACATGGCTTTTTAGGAACATTCTCCCATCTGTAACAGTACCTAAAATATTGGTTATTTTTAGGGGATACCGATGTCTCGTAAGGGACCTCACAAGAGCCTTCTGAGGAACTGGGAGTGTTACATAACTTAATGTAGTTACATGGATATAAACATAGTTATAGAGCTAGAGAGACAGAATCATGGATAGAGACAGAGGTAGAGAGAAGATAGAGGATAGATCAATGATAAGTAGACAGATAATTCATGGTAGGTAGGTAGGTGACAGGTAGGTACATAGATACATAGATGATTAATGATAGACACACAGAGAGAAGTAAATAGATATAGACTAGCTCCTCGAGTTCCAAAATCACTTTTGCTTGGACAGCTTTAGTAGTCTAAGAATCTCCCAGGAGGCCTTACCAGCCCAAAGTCTCCCTCTGCCCTCAATCCTCAACCTTTCGACACATGGACATTTGGAGAAACTCACCTACATCTGAACTCATAGCAAGCTCCCAATTCTTAATGACCTATGACTCTTGAGAGATTCTGTAAATCACATAAAAACAATTTTGACAGATAACAAGCTGTCAATGATGTTAGCTTTTAAAATATGGTTATTCTTCACAACTGACCTTTCCCTATTAGAATTCAGCATGAAATAAATGCTGCAATTTATGAATTCCCTTTTATTCTCAATTGTCATTGAGTGTTTTGCATATAATGGATGAATAGAGGGATCTTTGTCTGTCCCACAGTATTCAGAAACCTGACTATTCACTCTAAATGAGAACTGATTGAAACTCAAGAACTTCTTGCAGAGAAAGCCAGCACCTTGCTGCAGACCGATGTTCCTAAGCCGCGGGATTAAGTCCCTATCTCAGAGGAAAGAGAGCAAGTGTCTAAGTAAGACACAAATACGACCTTGAAAGGTAAAGAAACCCAGTCTTGAAAGCTCTCAAAGGAGGAAAAATGGTCCTTCTCTTTGCTATGGAAATTTGAGTACTTGCAAGACTGGGCTCATAACTTCTGTTGAGTACTCAAAAAGGAGAACTCAGTATCATCTAACCCCTAGGGCATCAGACACATAGAATTTTCATTTCTTTTTATGTTTTCCACATGTCACTGAAAGATTTTAAAACCTTGTCTTACATAACTTCTTTTCCCAAAGGAAAGTTTAGGAAGTTTCACAGTTTGAAAGTGTGGACACAGTTGCATGTGAGTTTGCATAAACCTCAGCTCAATCCATGAACAACTTCACATACAATGATGACCATATGTGGGGGATGGCCTCTCTGCTTCAGCTGCCTGGCCTCAGGTGCATCTACAGAGAGAAAGAAACAGGCATGGAGTATCCATTGATAGGCTTTACAACTCACTCCTTTTCTCTTCCAGGGAGATTGTTTGAAAATTTGCCTGAAGAGGTAATGGAAATGCAAGGTAGTTTTGACTTCTATTTCTCTGTTGACTAGTGAGTTTGAACACATGCTTACAGGTTATTTGTATTTCATCTTTTTTTTTTTTTTTTAAAACTTAGACTCCCCTTTTCAAACACAGGACTCTTTGTTTTTATCATTTGACAGTTGCATCCATTTACGTTGTGAATATTATTCCATCACCTTTCATTCCCTTTCTCTAAAACTCTTCTTCCCAAGTCTCCTTCTTGCTTCATGTTTTCTTTGCATGTGTGACCTGCTGAGTTTAATTAGCATGTCGTGCCAGCACATGAATGGGGAGTTATGTACTGGAGCAAAGGCAACTTAGTAGCCGTACCATTAGGAAAATGGCATTCCCTGGAACAATAGTGCCCCAGGGATGGCTAGAGCCTCATGAATCTTTCCCCACCATGATGGAATGTGGACCAGTTCAATCATGTGCAGGTCTTGTGCAACCACTCACAGCTACGGTGAATTTATCTTTTGAGAACTGGGTTGTTTTCATTAGCTCTTTCATTGATCAGGTTGTTTGGCTTCTTATTGTTTGTTTTTTTATGAGTTCTTTTTATGTTGGGGATATTATTTCATCAAATGTATATAGGTAGTAAAAATTTCTCTCCCTTCCCATGGGCCATCTCTTCACTAACTTAGCTGTTCCTTTGCTATGAAGCATCTTTTCAAATCTCTTGAGGTTTCATCTCATCCAGTCAAACTGTCAATCATTTAGAAAACAAGTGTTGGTGATGCTGTGAACAAGGAATTCTTTCTATACTGTTGAATCAAATGTAAACTAGTCCAGCGACCAAGAAAGTCAGTGAAGGTTTCTCAAAAAACAACAATGATGTATCATGTGACCTGGCTACATTACTACAAATACTGACCCGGAGGATTCTGCATCAATATATACTAGAAATACTTGCACACCAATGCTTACTGCAGCACCATTCACAACAGCTAAGGAGTACTGTAGACGAAATTCTAAACAGTCTTATTAAATAAGAAACACAGAGACAAATAAAGAGTTAAAAGCCCAGAGATCAGAGCAGTAGCCAAGAGCTAAGACCACCTTATCTTACCACTCATGGCTGTTCTTCCCCTGAGAAAGAGACCTTCTCCTGTGTGACCTGTCTTTTTATTGCCTTTCTTTTCTACCTTCTCGTTGGCTCTAAACCCAACCACATGATTTCCTCATTACTGCCTGTCTATAGAGACCTCCAGGTCTCTATGGTTCGCACTGAGATAAAAGGTTCGGGTCACCACTTGGCTGTATCCTTGAACACACAGAGACTCTGCCTGCCATGTGATTGGATTAAGGGCATGTGCCACCACCGCCAGACTTCTGCTAAATGGCTTGCTTTTAGCTCTAATCCCCAGGCAACTTTATTTATTAACATACAAATAAAATCACATTTCAGCACAAATAAAATATCACCATAGAGTACAGTCAACCGACATGTCCAAGATTAGAGGAAAGGATGTGGGAAATGTGGTTTTATACACAATGAAATTTTGTCAGTCATAAAAAATAATAAAATTATGTCGTTTTCAGGAAAAAGGATACAATTAGGTGTAATTATATTAAATGAACTAAAAGAGATTTAGAAAGACAAACAGCATGTTTTCTCTCATTTGAGGTTCCTAGACATAATATAGACAGATGAAAGTATTTATATGTATGTTCTGGTTAGTTTTTGTCAACTTAACACAAAAAGGAACTGCACCTGAGGACTTGCCTCCATCAGATTGGCTTGTGGGCATGCCTGTGGGCACACAGTCTTAACTGCTAATTAAGATAGGAGGGCTCAGCCCCTTGGGTACTTCTATCTCTGAGCATGTGGGTTTGGGCTGCATAAGAAGGGTGACTGAACAAACCAGAGGAAGTAAACCAGGATTTCTTGGTGGTTTCTTCTTCAGTTCCTGCCTCCAGGTTCCTGTCTTGAGTGCCTGTCTTGGCATCCCTTGAGGATGAGCTATGACATGTGAGCCAAATAAATCCTTTCTTCCCTTTTGTCAATGTGTTTTCATAGCAGCAGAAAAGGAAAGTAGGCCAATGTGTGTCAGTATACAGCATGAAAGTAGGATGCAGAAGCAGGGGAACATGCTCAAATGTGACCTGTGTATACGAGTGCATGTGCGTGCGTGTGTGTGTGTGTGTGTGTGTGTGTGTGTGTGTACAAAACCAAAAAAAAAAAAAAAACTAGCAGGCTTGGCCACCCAGTCTGATAGTCTGATGACCTGAGTTTGATCCCAGGAGCCCACATGGTAGAAGAAACACAAGAACTGACTCCCACACATTCTTCTCCCACCGACACACAGAGGCCATGGCATGTGTGTGCTCACCTACATGCACGAAAACGATTGGACATTGAAAAGGGAGGGAGTGACGGAGTCAGGAAGGGAAAAGAGGGACACAGAGAAAGGGATGATTGAAAGAACAGCACCCCACCTCCAGGGATTATCAGTGCACATATGAAACTGGAGGTTTAATTAATATTCTTGTCCCAGGCTCGCTGACCTTTAAATCATATTTAAAATATGGGAGCAAATCCAAATACAAACTCCAATTTATTTTTTTGTGTGTATAGAAGTGTGCTGGTATGTGCAAGGTAGTGCAGGTATCCTCAGTTCAGAAGAACGTGTTGGGTCCCTATGGAGTTACAGGTGGTTGTGAATCACACAACATCTGAGAACTGAATTCTGTCCCTCTGCAAGACTGTACTCATTTTTAACCCCTGAGCCAGTACTTCTGTCCCCTAAGCTCCCAATTTTATTACTTATTTTAAAATTCTACTTTTCCATACATCATTATTTTGAGGAATACTGCTAGACAAAACACAGAGAGCCCCAGAGAACAAAGAGAAAACAAAACAGGCCTTGAAGCTTTGTGTACAGCTCTATCTGTGACACCATCACACACAACAGCCCAAGTGGGAAGAAGTAATGTAGGTGCCAGGACCTCCTCACTGCCCATGCAACATCAAAGGAATTGCTTTCTCCACCCTCAGAATCTGGAATCCCATTTTGCGATTTTTTCCAGTGTTAAAGCAGCATGATATTGCATTGGTTGTGTGTATGGTAGTGAAATGTGGGGGTGGGGTTAGGGTTAGGTGTCTTGAAAACCCAAAATAACAGCAACAAAAACAGTAATAATAATAATAATATAATAATAATATAATAAATTGAATCTAAGGTCAAATACTGTTTTTCCCCCTTTGGGTAGTAATATTTAAACCCAGGTTCTCACAAATATCAACCCAGCAGTCTACATTTGAGCTACACTGCTGCCCTCAACTGCCTCTTTAAGTGCTGAAAAACTTGGGCATTGCTTGAGGATAGCACATCTCTATGACCATTTGTCCAAAATTAAAAAGGGAAAATAAACGAGCCAGTGAGACAGCTCAGCAGGTGAAAGTGCTTGCCACCAAATCAGATGACCTGAGTCTGACTCTCCCCGGAGCTCACGTGGTGGATGGAGAGAACAGACTCCCTAAGTTGTTCTCTGCATACACATTCACACACACACACACACACACACACACACACACACACACACACACGCACACACACACTAAGTAAGCATAAAGATTTTTAAACTAAAATAATGAAACTTCCTTTCTTAACAATAGATTTCTCCTTTCATACCTAGCCCTGTCTCCTCATTCCTTCGTCTTGCATGCCAAGGGAAAGATGGAGATGGATAGTGTGTGAACTGCCTGGGACTGGGTCCAGCCTCAGGTTTCCTTATGCAGCTAGGATAGAGTGTTAACCATCATCACTACCCCACCCCACCCCACCCCTGCCCTCGGGCTTGCTAAAGGAGCTAACTTAAGAACTTTTACTTTGCTCAGGGAACGTGCCCTGTGACCTCACAGCTAAAATACTAAAACACTAGAAGATTTTTAGAACTGCATCTCCAGAAAAAATGGCATCAAAACAAGGAAGCAGGAGACTAGGAAACATCGTAGAGGAAGAGAAATACGGAGCAGAGATTTTTAGAAGTTGTTTGCAGTACACTTTGAGATACAAATGATCATTTTATTCTGGAAGTCAGTGAAATCTACATTTCTCCCTCTTTTGTTCCACTACTTTATGCTGTGCACATTTACTTCATCAGCATGGCATCTTCAATGACCACTATGGCTGATAAACCAGTCCTAAGTGCTCATTCAGGGACGGTTTTAGCTCTGGGAACAGGACATGATGCTGACCAGGAGACTTCACATCCTCTCCCAGGGACAGTGCCACAGCCATCCGTGTGTGAGTAAAGGCAGCCTCATTAGCATCTCCTGGTGCAGACAGAAGACAAGAGTCAACATAGGAAACAGGGAAGGAGGATGCACAGTCTCAGAAGCTCTCAGCACCCCTCAGCTTAATTAAACACAGTCAGGCAACTCCTTGCATTGGGGTTGTCCCCTGAAAGGGATGTCACTTGTGTTCAGCTCTGAGTATCAACATGGAGTGTGTTGTCAATACACCGTGTAATAGCTGGAGGTGCCACTGAAGAAATCTACATTCAGGGGCTGGGACTGAGTCCTAACGGTAGTACTCTGGAGCTCACTGCATACCCTGGGGAGCCGGGAGTGTTTCTTGATGATCCAGCTGCTGCCAAGGTGGTGCTTGAGCAGCCACAGCATATAACACAGAGTTCACTGTCCAGGGAAGGATTTCTGCTTTCGCTTTTGTTTTTCCACTCAAACCAGTTCTTCACCTGCATCATTAGGCTAAGGAGGTGCTGGAAGGCCAGCTGTGGTGGTTCATGCTTGTGCGTGCAACAGCTGGGGGACTTAGAAAGGATTCTATGTCCAAGAGTGCTCTTGGCTACACTGTGAGAATCTGTGAAAAAAGCAAAACAAAGCAAAAGAAGAAGAAAGGTGAAGGAAGGGAGCCCAAAGAGGAAAAGAGGAGAGGAAGAGTTTAAAGAAGAAGAGGAGGAAGAGGAGGAAGAGGAGGAAGAGGAGGAAGAGGAGGAAGAGGAGGAAGAATTATGTCCAGCATTCAGCTAACCCAGTTTATCCTGAGGGACCTAAGTGTACATTTCTAGTCTGCTTTCAGAATCTCAAATTCAAAATTCTGAAGTTTAGAATAAGGATGGTAACACTAAAAAGAAATGGTAGAAAAGAAAAAGTCAAAGAAATCCAAAAAATTTAAATTTGGGGACATATGATGTGATACTGTCCAGCAGTGGAGGAAAAAAGTAGAAGGAGAAAGAGAGAAACAAAGAAGCCAGTTGGCAGAGAAACACTGGAAACCCTTCCCTACCAGGCTACCTGAAACTTGAGCAGTCCTGATGTCTTGGTTTCCTTTCCTGTTGCTGTAATAAAATGCTCTGTCAAAAGCAATTTAAGGAGTGGTGGGCTCAGTTGACTTTCAGTTCCAAGTTACAGCCCATCACTTTAGGGAAGTAAAGGCAGCAGGAGCTTGAACACTGACAGAAGCAGGTTGTTTACTAAGAAAACAAACATTCCTGAGGTGGAAGTTGACTAGTGAGCTGCAAAGACAGATAAAGGGAACACTCCTGCCCTGGTGCATGAGTTCTGACGACAGAGCAGCTGGTCACAGTGCATCCAGATCAAAGAGCTAAGAGGAGCAGCAGGTATGTGGATGTTTACCATTGCTCAGCTCACTGACCCTACTCTCACACTATCTAGGAACAAACCCACGGTATGGTGCCACCTATAGTGGTCTGGCTCTTCCCATCTTAATGCAATCAAGAAAGTCTCCCACTGATATGCCAGCAGGCCAATGCGATCGAAGCATCTCTTTATGGATAGTCCCTTCCCTGGTGAGTCTAGATTACGTCAGGGTGATGATAAAAACTATCACTAGTGAGATAGATACAGGAAAGTGAGAAAAGACCAAAATATATACAAGTAACATATATTTGTGAATTAAAATGGGGACATGATTGCTCCAAGGTATGGTTGAGGAGAAAGAATTTATTGTAGATACGAGGGAGAGTACAACCAGAGGATCTGGAAGAGTCCATACTGAACTGGGCCAGGAGAGGAGAGGGGAAGAGCGAACAAAGAAGAGAGAGAAGGAAGTCAATAGGACGAAGAGGCCAAGAGAGGAGCTGAGAGAGAGAACCAAGAGACCAAGGTGCCAAAATGGCAGCTTCATATAGGGATGAGAAGCTTTATATAGGAAGCAAAGTCAATGGGTTGGAGAGGTTTAGGGGAGGAGGGGGGGTGAGAAGTGCTGGGAGGAGCCATGGGGACTGAGTGAACCTAGAGGCCAAGCATGCACTTTGCTATGCTAATAGACACCACAGTTAGACATTTGTTCGAAGAGTTTACCTAATTATTCATCATCGATAAAAACTCCAGAGTCAGATATCAGGGTAAGAACCTGAATGATCAGAGAAGTGGTGGGGAGGCAACTGGTAACCTCCTCTCTCTCTGTCTCTGTCCTGTCTCTCTGTTCTCTCTGTTCTCTCTGTTCTCTCTGTTCTCTCTCTCTCTCTCTCTCTCTCTCTCTCTCTCTCTCTCTCTCTCTCTCTCATTTTTGATCCAAAAAGGTCAAGACCCTCTCTAAGCCTCACCTTACTACTTCCTGTATCTCTATCTGTCCTCAATCCTCTGAAGCCTCTATGGTTAATTTTGGTCAGCTAGTAGCTAGCTCCATCCTCTGATTCAAAGCAAACTTGGTTGTCTGTCTCAAGAGCATTAGAATGTGATCAAAATATCACACATTTGTCCCATGTTTCTTTGGGACCTGACATTTTGAAAAGCCCAAATATAGACAAATAACAACCTATAATGTACCTGAACTCACGGGGTGATGCAGCTTTTAGCATCCATCTATCCCAGCTCACTAGCCAACTTCTCTCTTGGGAGTACCTTTTTTTCTTTCTTTTTAAGTAGACAGTCTGTTTCTAGTCTTACTCATGCGTTCCTGGCCTACTTCACTGTTTCAGGAAACATAAACCTGGAAATCTGAGCAAGTGTGTGACAGATTCTGATGTGCACCTATAGCACGCTTTCGAGAATCCATCTGTTAGGTTGTCATGGATGTCCTGTATCAGCACAGGGATTGCCTTGCCAACTAGACAATTGGTGTCTGAGTACATTTCAACTAACACTCTTTATTGCTTCTTAAGTTAGAAAAAGTGGTGGCTGTAGCAATAATAACTTTTGTGAAAATATGTAATATCTGCAACATAAGTAAATAAATGATTCAATTAGATTAAAAAAGCTTAATTTTTCCCATTTACTTATTTTTAATAATAAGATAGAGATAGCAATGAATATTAATGCAAAACTTAATTCAAAATATATTATCTGGAATGCTGGGGGTGGGGTGGCTAAGTGGACAACATATTTGCCATGGAAGCCTGATGACCTGAATTTGAATTACCAAAATCCCAAGCAAAATTAGCAAACACATCACAATCCCTGTGTTCTATGGGGACCTGGGAGCCAGAGACAGGAGAATCTCCAGAAAAGTGGAGGTCTAGTTTGCCCAACATATGCAGAAATAAGCAAGAAATGTTGCCTCAGGAAAGGTGGAAGGCATGGACAGACCTTGAGGTTATCTTCTGACTTCCATACATGTGCTGTAGCATGATTGTGTTTGTATTCCTACCCATGAACAGGGACACACACCCATACCAAAAGAGAAAAGCATTAAATATTTTGTAAGGAGAGGAATCTTATGATTTTTCACAATGAGATTATAAATTTACTGTATGCTCTGCACTCCACACTTTATCTCCCTTTCTTTCTAATAAACACACACACACACACACACACACACATCCACTCAGAAACCAGAAACACATGGCCACTCTAGTAGCTAAATTAATGAACTTTATTTATCAACAAATTGTTTCCTATACATGGAACAGTATCAAACACATACAGTACATATTGATATCATGGGATTCAAAATCAATGTATATTAAAAACTAGTGACAAACTTCTATATTGACTTATGTATGGGTAATGTCTTTCCCTTTTCCTCACAATAATTCCAGTAATATTCTCTTGTGTGACACCTGGCCATCGTTAGGATATATAATTCAGGAGACTGCTTTTCTATGAAGAAGGAAGATTCCAAAATCAGGAGTCAGTCTAAAAGATTACCATCTTTTAAGAAATAGTATGAAGGACTAGAATTCACTCGGTGTTTGGAAAGAGAAGGGGAACGTCTTTTACCTCTAATTGTAAGCAAAAGTTTCTCCGTCTCTGATACTACGGAAATCACGATAGGTGATATTAAAGCCACCCTCTGTTTATCAATTATATTTTCATATTGAGGACCCCTGGGATCACACACCCTCAGAGACTGCTGTTTCACTGTGGGAGTTTTAGAATCAGAGTGACACATTATATCCTGCATTTGTGACTTACCCATTCTAATTGGTCCGAAAATAACAGTTACCCAGAAATCTCAGGGTCAGAGAGCTGCTTTATTTACTAATGCATCAAGGTTTTGATTCTTTAAGCAGAATGAAAATAATAAGCATTTGCTACTGGACTTCTTTGCTGAAAAGGTGAGACAAATTCATAAATAAATTGGCGACAAAACCTGACTGTACACTAATGGTCTCTTTACACATTAGGGCTTAAAATGCAGCACTCCATAATGGGAAAGGCATCTTAATACCTTCATTGTTATTTAATTCCACATGTTGTAAAAAATAGGCTCATTTATCATTTATATTAATATTCCAGTGAGGGAGATAATGCTGGGGAGAGTTCTGTCCCAGGTAGTGATTCCATTAGGTCTAGCCACAACAGGGAGGGAACTGGAAAGAGGATTAAGTTCCTGATGCACTGGGTCTGTGCTCCATTATCTTGCAAGTCTCTTCCAATCCATGAGTGAATGGTAAAGAGACTTAGGTTAACCTTGATGTCATAAATGTGATATATACATTCTATTCAAAACTTTGTCAAGTTGAAACAGAATCACATTTATAGAGAATGATGTAGGAAGAATAATTACTCGTTTTATCTCATCTTTTATTAATCTTTGGAGTGTGTGAGAAAGACTTGGAAAAGAAGGGGAAACAGTATGGGTTGAGAACCTGTGATTGGTCTTGCACTGGCCCTTTCTTATATTGTCAACTAATGCATGTGTTCTATTGCCATGCAGAGTGGACTAAGTATGACAAATGTTAAGAAAGCAGTATGCAATTTGCGACAGCTTAGGTGACTTTTGAAAGATTAGGTAGATAAAGGGACATCAATTTCCATCCTCTCTCCAAGTCTCTGGGAACGCTCCTGAAGAGGACAGAGGAAAGATGGTGAGCTCTAGTGGTCAGGGAGAACTCCAGTAAAACAGCAACTTCTGATATGACAGTACAGTTTTGCTGAGGCACTCTCAGAAGCCGACTGCCCCATAAGACCTGAACAAGAGCAAACAGTTACATTCCAGAGTGGAGGGCAAAGTTACTGACAGGCGATATGCTCTAAAGCATGAGGAGTCAGCGTTATTTAGGGGTGTGCTTCCTGGTAGGTTGATCATGCTCTGATGGATTGCCCCACACTTATTCATTTGAAGGCAGCAGGAACTGGACAGACTGAGGCAGCATGATCAGGGTCTCCATGATTCTATACCAGATGGAGTCCTAGAGCTTAAAAAAGTACACATATGTCCCCCTTCCTAACCAGAAGCAATCTCCATTGATAACCACTTGCAAATAAAAATTTAGTTTTCTTCAAGGGAGTCTCACTGGGAAAACAAACTACTCTTAAGGGTGGCTGCATGCCTAGCAGTAGACGGCCAGCAGAAAACAAACTCAATGACATCTTTGTCTTTGTCTCTTAATGCCACCCCAGGCGTTTTTCTTTTTCCCTTTTCTTTCTCAATTTTATCTTCTTTATTAATTTAAAATTTTTATTTATTTTTTTCCTCCTTTTTCACTCCACAGATTCTGTCCATATATACTACCACTTCTACTTTTGTGTTTTTATGGGATTCCTGAGTGTGCAAATGAATAGGTCTGTGCATCTATATCTGTTTTGTGTGCCTTTTCTTGGGCTCTTTTCCTTTTGTTTGTTTGTTTTGTCCTATTCTGTTGTGTTTATTTTTGCCTTATCTTATTAAATTTTATTTTATGATTATCCCTTAGAAGCCTGTTTGTTTTCTAATGAGAGACAGAAATGGGGTGGATCATATGGGAGGGGAGGTGCGGAGGAACTGGGAGGCATAGAGGGAGGAAAAACCGCCATATTAGATGGAAAAATATCTCTTTTCAATGAAATAAAAATTTTAAAGTAAAAAATTAAGAAAACAACAAAACCAAAACAAATAACCAAACACACACACATGAAGCTGGCCGAAGAACATATATAGACGGTATGAGGAGTTGGAGGGTATGTGTGGAGGGGGTGAATGTGACAGAAATACAATGCATATACACATGAACATCTCAAAGAATAAATTTAAAAATGTATTTTAAAGAAAGACGAGGTAGACTGTGACTCATAAAAGTATAGCTTATGCAACATTGACACTCATGTGCTGACGAGGTTGTTTAATTCTCAGGATGACTCTGTGAGGTAGACACTCTCACTCCTCTCTAATAGTCTAGGCAGCTGATGTTCAGAGATGTGTAGTAACTTTCACAGGATCATACCAGTAATAAATGGGACATTGAAAGTCATCATTTCAATCTGTGGTCTTAGCCCCTTATGTAAGAGATGCAATGAATAAATAATTAATATTAATAAATTTAGTCCTTAGCGTTTATTAGCCTATGACCCAAACAAGGATAAAAATAATCCCCACAAAAGAGTATTCCTTTGCTGGGGCCTTTTTGTTATAAGTGAAAAATAGAGACCCTTAACCACTGCTCAAGCACAAAGGTTCAATAGCTGTAACCTATCATAGATGTAGAATCCTGGTTTCATCTTTTATTGGAATGTTTAAATTCCGTTTAAGCAGATATCTAGGCTCGGAGGCTTCTTGCTTCTTGCCTTGACCAAACATGTAGCTATTTTTTCATTTTGCCTCTTTTCTTTAAGAAAATGTTTTCTGTCATTGTTAAAGAAATTTCATTCTTTCTTGCTTCATGATTATTGTTTCCTTCTGGTCTCCATCCAAGGAAAGTATTCTCCCTGGTCTTGGTGCCCCTTATGAAATGAACCAGTTCTTAGGACAGCACAGTGTCCTGGTTAGTAACCAGAATTGAATTGCTTCATTTCAGCTCATTTCTTTTTCTCATATCCATCCCAGAAGATCCTCACCTTTCGGATGATCTCATTCAATTCAGTTGGAGTGGTGGAAACATTATAATTACCCTTTCTAGAAGCTTCTTTTAGAAAAAATCTTCGTTCTAGCACTCAGAAGATAAGGCAGGAGAAAGCTTCAGTGGATTTGAGTCATCTTCCTGGGTTCCTTCTTTCAGGAGCAAAAACACTAGCCACATTTCTTTTTCAACTTCTTTTGCCCTCCAGGAAGAAGGTGTCACACAATTATGTTGCTGTGCGTTTTCTCTTGCCTCTTCCCTCATAGGTTAGAATCTCATTAAATTTTATGAAAAGTTTTAGTAATAGGCAGTGTATTGCAATTATGTGCTTTGACATCTGTCTTAATATGATCTTGCACCAAGTTTGAGAGTATTTATTTATGGCTGTATGTCTCATTATGCAACAAGCTGGAGCTTGTGGAAGTGAAAATGATTCATGACTCCCCCACAAAAGAAAGGAAGTGAGGCCTTCCTGGATGGTTCCTCTTTGCTCTAGTGAAGAAGCCCAGGGACACAGGAAAATGTAACTGATAGTACCTAAGGAAAATGAGGTCATTGTGTCACCAGTAAAAGATGCTGGACTGACATTTTGGAGGAGGCTTCACATGTGACACTCAGCTCCCCAAGCTGAGAAACTCAATCTTGTCAGAGGTATCCCAGGCTTGATTAGGTCAAATGTGGAGTCAGATTAGCACAGTTCCCATGAAATGACATTCACAGCAAGGATGTCTAGGTATTAATTTATGGTCAGATATATAACTGACAAAGGAATCATAAGCCTATCTAGTTAATATTATCACCCTGAACCTCCTCTTATGAAAGCCAACTTATACTCAAAAAAGTTACTAGGCATTAAAGTGGGTATATTATTAATATTTAAGACTTCAGGCATTTACACTGAAAACTACTTGGAGAGCTTGGAGCACAGTTAAGTGCTTGCCTCAAAAGAATGAGGAATATTTTTTCTCCAATATATAAAGAGGCTGGCATGATGGCATGTGCTTATAATGCCAATGCCGGGGAGGTTGAATCAGGTGGATATCTGGGGCTTGCTGGACAGCCAGCCTAGCTTAATTGGCAAGTTCCATGTCCCAGTGAGAGACTCTGTCTCAAAAAATTAAGTGGCTGCTGCCTGGGGAATAGCACTGAGGTTGACCTCTGGCCTTAATACATACATGTACACACATGCACTCATATAAATATGAAATAAATAAGTACTTGTTGGGCTTAAATCTTTGGTTTAGTCCTTCTTCTGGACTACTAATGTAGTGGACAGAAGGAGAATTCCTATGACTTACTACTAACCAATTCATTTTTCTGAGAGCCAGTCTTTTAAAAAGTAGAGCTTTAGGGGCTGGAGAGATGGCTCATCAGTTACCAGCATACACTGCTCTTGCAGAGGATCTAAGTTTGGTTTCTATCACTCATATTATTCAGCTCAAAACTCCTTGTGACTCCAGCTCCAGTGGAATCCAGGACAACTTGCATTTATGTTGTCCCACACACACCACAATTTAAAATATTTAAAGTTAAATATTTTTAAATAAGATTTTAAATATAGCCATAGAATCTGGATCCTGGATCCTCTTCAGGACCAGCAAGTACTATTAACTGAAAGCTCTCTCTCCAACCCCAGGACCAGAAGGTTTTAAGGGTTTTTACACAAAAATACAATTCTATATAAAGATGTTGACTTGTGGTTTGGTCCTCCAAGGCCAGTCTTACATTCCCCATAGTCACCTCGTGTTCATCATTGATGCATTGGTGGAAATGATCAACTGGCCCCACAGAAGTCATGAGGTCATGTCTAAAGACAAGGAATGAGACAAAAACATACTTGGTCTGGCTAGGACATCTGCCCTCTTATCAGATTGAATGAGGACACTTAGAGCAGAAGCACACACTGTTATTGGGCAGAAATTTCAAGGCACTTGATCTAGGACTCTAGATAAGGTCTAAATTGGATACAAATAGATAAGAGTTGTTAAATGTTCTCAGTGGATGGAACTGGAACATACTATACTAAGTGAGGTAAGTCAGGCTAAAAATACTAACTCACAAACTCTCTCTCATATGCACATTGTAGCTTTTAATTTTCATGTAGGTGTATGTATGTGAGTGTTAATGTTGGTGGAAGCTAGGACACTCAAGAGGGGTATAAGGGAGATTAAAACTAGAAGCTTTAAGAAAGAGAGTTGAAGATATCAGAACACAAATGTTATGAAAGCAGAAAGGGGATACTGGGCACCAAAGGAGACACGTGGGGTGGGGAGGCAAAAAGATATGGGAGAAAAGTGGATGGAAGATTTCAACCAAAAGTGTAGGAAAATGCCCTAAGAAAATTGTTATTATGTATTCTAATTTAAAAAATTAAGTACAACCTATTTTTAATTAAATAAATGAACAACTCCTGAGACATGAGAGCATGCTATTTTGATCATGAGTTTTGAGGTGAGACATGCTGATTGCCACTTTTTAGTTGTGTGATTCTGTCTAACTTAACCCCTCAAAGGGATCTCAGTCTTTTCACCTACAAAGCTGGGAAAATAACAAGGATTCCTTCTCAATGCTCAGAGGATTAAAGATGGAAGCCCCTGAGAGATTAAGTTTAATATTTGCCCCACAGACGGTGCTCACTAAATGAAAACTGTTGCTGTATTTATTGGATTAAAGTGCTAGTTTTATTTTCTTAAGAAGGATTATCAACTGATAGCTTAAGAGACCCACAGTGTTTTATTTGGAAAATAAGTACCTGGGGCTGGAGATGCAACTCAAGGGTTAAGAACACCTTCTGCTTTTACAGAGGAAGTGAATTCAGCTGCCAGCAGCCACATAGGGCAGTTCACAACTGCCTATAACTCTAGCTCTAGGGAACCTAGATACCCTATCCT
Source organism: Peromyscus nudipes (assembly GCA_902168325.1). Classification (NCBI taxonomy): domain Eukaryota; kingdom Metazoa; phylum Chordata; class Mammalia; order Rodentia; family Cricetidae; genus Peromyscus; species Peromyscus nudipes. The sequence goes on from CABHPH010156140.1 coordinate 52,921, forward strand.
GGTATCCAAGGGCACACACACACACACACACACACACACACACACACACACACACACGCAGGAATGTACATGAAAAATAAATCCTAAATATGAGCAAGAGCTATATAAGGATGGCACCAACATACATGGTAATGGGGATGGGAGAATGCTCATGAGGTTTCAGCACTATGCAAAGAACTACAGATAACTAAAAATGTTAAAGTGGAAGAATTAGTCTTCCTCAAGGAAGAGCATACCCATTGGTTATCCATTAACAAATAGTCAGCCCTTAAAACATACATACAAGTAAGATTATAAAATTAAAAGGCTGCACTTATCTATTTGTTTGTATTTGTGCATGCATGCCAATAATTTATGGGGAAAAAGCCATGAATTTGAAAGAAGGAGTATATAGGAGTGTTTGGAGAAAGGAAATGGAAGGGAGAAATGGTGTAATTATAATCTCAAAATTTTTAAATTAAAAATATGGTAAAAAATAAAGGAAGTGTATGAATGAAGACTGAAGTGTAGGTCTTTGGCAAACTATGGGATGTGTATATACTATGATCCATATTGAATCATGGAGTAGAAGTATATTTTGCTCAAGAGAAAGATAGTACCCAATGCAACAGTCATGTATTTCATAAGCATCAAGCTGACCAGGATTCTTATCTGTTGCCTGGATTCATGTTTTGAAGCTGCCTTCTGTTCTCTATGCACTTGGGCAAGTTGGTCATCTCCTTATAATAATAAAATAAGAATTGTTAGCTGATGCTGTCAGTCAGTGGGAGAGCACTTACCTTCTTTGTCCAAGGTGTTTAATCTCAATACTGAAAACCAAAGGATTTGTTATCTTCCAAGAGTAGTGAGAATTAAATCAGTTAACACATTAAAAATGTATTTTTAAAATACATTTAAAAAATTAAAGCGTAACTCATTAAAAATAGCCCCTGGTGAGCACTAGATCAGGGCCTTAGGATTCATCATAGGATTAGTGTTGGGGCTTTCTAAATGATACTGGAGTTAAAAGGGTTTTTTGTTCTTACAGAACACTTGAGTTCACTTCCCGGCACCCACATCACATGACTCACAGTGACCTGTAGCCCTTTAGGGTAACTGACACTCTCATCTGAGCTCCATGGATATGCACATGATATGCACACACACACACACACACACACACACACACACACACACACACGCATAAATAACCAATAGCTTCTGTTAATCATGGCAATAAACATAATTTTTATCACAATTCTGATATCTCATTATAACTCCTACTCTAAGATCTCATTTCTACTTTTATCCAAGCAAATAGTTGTTCTTATTTAATTTCAAGTTATCCTTATGAAAAATGGAACTTTTCTGAGATGCTTCTGAAACAATACAGTCACAGTCAATGGTAACCAATGATGGACTCAGAAATTGTTTAGTCTCCATGATCCAGCCCCATCTCATCTTTGCCACAGTGGGAACTAATTTTTATGTCTAAAGATGGTGTCTTAGCTTCATTTACTGTTGCTGTGGCAAAATGCTCTGGCAAAAAGCGACTTACGGAAGAGAGGGCTTATTTCAGCTCCCAGCTCTAGATCACCGTCCGTCGTTGAAAGGAAGTAAAGGAAGGATGGACAAAAACAGCAAGCCATGCCTACAGTCAAGGTCAGAGAGAGAACAAGTGCATGCTTACTGCTCGCTTTGCTTTCTCCTCTTAGATAATTTGGGAAACAAACCCAGGATGTGGGGCTAATTATATTTAAGTTGGGTCTTTCCACATCAATCAATAAAATTAAGATAACATGCCAATAGACCAATGTGATCTAGACAATCCCTCTTTGAGACACTTTCCAGGTGACTCTACATTGTGTTTGGTTTATGATTAAAACTAACCATTATTCAGGGGAGAGAAGAAACACAGGAAGTGGGAAGGAGCAAGGAAATAAGCAGATGTTTATGACCTATGGTCAATAGCTACTGCCCTGAGTTGGCAGTAGGTTGGTGCCAGGACACAGGCTGTAGTGACATAGGTGATAGCTACTTCCCTCATTATTCATCTATAAGTAGGTGTCAATGATTTTCTAGAACCTGCACTTGTTGACTGGAAATGGTTAAAGAAAAAAAAAGTAACAATTTTCTTCCTGGAGTTCTCCAGTCCAGTGAGACTCATGAGTTCCCAGGTGTTAACAAACAGAAATCTATTCCATCTATTTCTCACACATCTAGAGACTAAAATCTGAGTCCATGATGCCAGAAGGACAGTTTTCCTCTAAAACCCCCTTCCTTGCCCATCCTGTGTCTTCCCATAACCTCTCCTCATCACATCTTCTTATAATGCCACCAGTCATAACTCACTCAGCCGCCCCAGTTACCCAATTTTAACTGGAATATTTAAAAGCTCTAGTTTCAAGTGTAGTTATGTTTTGATATTAAGATATGTGAATTTGGGGGAGATATAAATCAATCCATACCACTGAACCACAAGTGATATGATGATTAAAATATGTGATAAGAATGAAATGAAATGAGCACATTAGGAACTAAGGAGAATCCCCAGTGTGCAACGTGCTTTCTAAACAATCAGAAACACCTGAGTTTAGATTCCCAGCACCCAAGTAATGGTTGAGCAAGGCATCATGCATGCGGAATACCAACACTTGAGCTACAGAAAGAGATGGATCCTGGAGGCTTGCTTGTGAGTTCCAGGTTCAGTGAGAGACCCTCTCTCAAAAAATAAGGTAGAGAGTGATCCAGAAGGACACTTGATATCACACTCATGCCTCTGCACATGCACATGCAGGTGAGCACATTCATCCAAATATACACATGCACACACAAATATTCAATACATACTTATGGGAGAGAGAGACAGGAGAGAGGAGAGAGAG